>JAUUTY010000625.1:0-194940 GCA_030979885.1 Lolium multiflorum | reverse complement strand
CTCTTCAAAGGGTGGGACTCGATGCCCTCGTTGCTACGAGTCTTCTGATTGCATCTTGGCTTATGGATTGCGTGTTGGCAGTGGGAAAATTTTTTGTTTTCTATGCAACGTTATCCTACGAGTGTGTTGTGCAGCCTGTTGGTGATCTTCACCGACTATATGCTCTCAATAGCACCAGTCAGCCAACTCCTTCAAGGATTCCCCAAGGTCCTTGACAGAACATCTCGTTGCATTAAATACATTCAAATTTCTATACCGAACAGATCCAATCAATTCATATTCATGAATTGAGAAATATGAAAATGCATATATCCTTCCCCAATTAGATCCAATCAATGCATGTAGATGAAAAATAAAAGTTCAGCAAAGCTTCAAATGTCCCCAGTATAGAACCTTAATTTTTATCTACCTCATGCTACTCACTACATGATGGAACCAAATCTGGGAGTTTGTCACAAGGAAACAAAACATCACGCAGGAACACAATAAATATAGTTTCGTTCCATGGTCAAGCTCTATAGATGCCCATGTGAATAAAAAATAACTTGGAGAAAAGCTAGCTCCCAGGTCAGTAGCAGCCATCCAATAGCTAGAAAATATTGACCAAGCTAGAAACAAGCATTGCACACTCTATCGGGTTTCACATTTCAGGTGTATCATTGAGGAGCAGCATCAGAGAGAAAAACCATGCATGAAGCAAAAGTATTCAGATGCATGGACTCACAAAAAACACAAACAAAGAACCGGAGAACTACTCATATGCATAGACTCACAAAAATATCGCAGAGACAAAGCAATAACATGATGATACAACAACATATACAAATCTTCGACATATGCATATACTCACATGAATCTTTTTTGCTTCATTGTTGAGTTGTGCAATAAGAAAACTCTGTATGAGGTTCATAATAGAGAAAAGCTACCTCCCATGTCAATAGCACATGCCATCCAGCAGCTAGAAAATATTGACCAACCTACAAAAAACAACAAGAAGAAATCCTTTATTCCCAAACATGTTGAGGTTGGCTACAAAAAAGCATTGCACAATTTGCATATATGCTCCAGGCTAGACTAACTGCAGAACTCGACCCCATTCTCACTAGTACATTGAAACATGGGTAGAAAAATACATGCATAGGCCGAGACGACGCTGAAGGTTTCAGCTACATCAACGTCAGAGGGCCAAACCCTGCATGCAGCAAAAGTATTCCGGCAGCCCATGTTAACCTCCATAGAACTATTGTGCCACAGGAGAACAAGGATACAATATATGACTTGTTATGAAAATTAGACCAGCATGCCTACCAAGCCTGACCTACCAGAACATGCAAACATGTGTAGGCAAACGAGTAACCGTCACTTGCAAGCATAATCTGCATCATAGAGCATATCAATAGAATACTTCTTTTCGTCCTTGGAACCTACACGAGGTGCCAATTGTAGCAGCCAAAGCTTCTTAAATTTCAGGGTGATGGCATGATGAGACGATGCATATTTAGGACTTCCTTTTGACCCATTCATCGCATGTAAAAGAAGAACTATATTTATCAGATAAACCTACACGCGGAAAATAAACTTATAGTTAGGAAAATAAAATAGGTAATTTATTGCGATTAAACGCAGTATAGCTATAACAAAAAAGACCAACCTAAAACCTGAAGATCCTTCATTGGTTCCAATCATGCTCCATGAAGACCAAAGTGTAAGAAGATGTCAAGTTCAAGCCCTGGCCCAGGCCATCAACTGCAACAAAACAAAGTATCTCAGCAAAGCTTTTCTAGCATACCCAGGGATAAAACTCCAGTTTATATAGAATTTCTTAACCTACCATGAGTTGTTAATACAAACACATAGACGGTTGGAAATGATATATTTTTGAATGATTTGACAGTTTCAAATGTGTTCTCTGTAACAGATTCATCAATCCAAAATATGTGAAGCTCCAATATTATAAAAAATCACAATCATAGCGCAAGCTAGTAGGGGGACATGATGATATATAATTAGCATTAACTATTGCGGACTACAAATGACAACTACCAGCATATTTTAGTCACTTCAACTGAACCAAACCGAGCCACATAAATAAGACGTAGCTTCTATTCTCCATGAGGAAATATGTACATGTAGTTATTATTCTCCATGATATTTAAGAAATTAACTAAAACATGCTAAGAGATGGAACAAAAAATAAACGTCTTGGAGATTATTGGTAGCATAAACAGGAATTGGAGATTGGAAATATGCATAAGAGCCTAAGACTTTTTGTGTTACTCCCTCCGATCCATATTACTTGATGTTAAAATGGATGTAACTACAAATAAAATGTGTCTAGATACATCTATATTAGCATCAAGTAATATGAATCGAAGGGAGTATATTCAAGTGGATAAACACACATCTACTCTTCAAGCATTCATTTACTCATAACCCAGCAAACAAAAACACTTCAAAACATGTGATGATGGCAAAACATATGTACTCGACCTAGAGTTGCACCAGTGCCAATGCCCAAATCCTACCAAGACAGGAGCACGAGCACAATTCTCTTCTTATTAGATTGATAGAAAAAAGCTTGAGGAAAATCTCCAACCACAATAAAAGTCGTATTAGGCAAACCAAACAACATATTCTTCTAACACACAACATGAGCATACAACACGACACATGTTTCACCGAACTTAATTCTTGGTTAAAATATCAGACCTACATGAAAGTATTATTTTCACTAGCTACATGCACAGGGCTATGCAAGCATTCACTAAAGAATGCTAACAGTGGGCTCTAAGAAATAAAAAAAGTATGACAAAGGGTGACTGAATCATGACATATATCTATCGCAAACATCAAAATATTGAACAGAAAACATGGGCAATAGATTCGATCTTGGGCATGTGTGTGTATATACCTATGCATTATCGTCTTCGTTGGTTTGGAGGAGGCAGACCATGCCGCTCTTGGCTTCAGTGATGGATTTGTCGTCACCGACCTTGTAGAGGACCCTCGAGTGGTGCTTGGCAGCAGGCTAGAGCTACAACTCGGGGAAGATGCCGACTTTTGGACCGGGTGCACGTCAGCAGCAGCAGCGCAAGGAGTACAGTGTTGCCTTTAACGCAGAAGAACCAGAGGCTCAGCCTAGCATTTCCACAACCGTAAGAATCAACCTCCATATTGTTCGACTGAAAATAGGCAACAAGATCCTCAATTCTCGAAGGAGAATTCCTTACAACATAGAACCTGAACACATATAATTTGACAAGTTAGGTAAATGCGATGACTATGAGAACACTATTAGAAATAGTGCATGGTCATGTCATCACTTACACTTTAGAGTGGCTATCAAAACAATTACAATAAAGGTTCAGCCTTTTAGCAAATCTAACACGCTTATTTATGGACAGAGGGAGTACTAAAGATAGACCAAATCTGCACTGATAATAATGTTTTCCTGTTGTACCAAGAAAGATAAAAAACAAATATGCGTCCTTTTGGTCAAATAGAAAAAATTCTTCAACTTCAAGCTAGAATTATTGCCCAATAAATTAATTACATATATCAGTATACGAAAAAGCATAAGCTGGACAGCCTCAATCCTTGACTTGGAGAGTTTTTTGGCATAAAAACTAACTGCTACAAATAAGTACATGATTCTAAATAATTGGGCAAGGAAAAATGCTTCAACTACAATCTACAAAACTGAGCTCCTAGGATCCAACCATAATTAGGAAAATCATATTTATTAAAAAACTATGGGCATTGTGATGCAAGATCAGGGATAGTGGGTTCTTAATCTTCAAAAGGGATCACCATAATGTGCTGCTTTGCATATTCAGCTTGGGTTAAATGCAGGTAAAAAATGTTTGTGAATTATTTCTAATAAAATCCTAGCGGGTGATCCTTAATGCAATTCTCGAAGCCAAACACAACGTTACCCAGTTACAATTCTAAATAGAGCTGCTACATCTGCGTGCAAGTAAAAGAAGCTATTGCTACTGGAGTACTGCTATAATTTATCAAAAGGCTGATACTAGTAAGCCACTGATGAAACAACCCTTGTGTTTGTATTTTAAATATTCTTTACACTTAGGTTTAATAAACTAACTTTTTGTAACAAAAGTATTTGTGCTAATTAACTCCGATCAATCACCTATCTAGGACTAGTGCTAGGTGCTTGCCCGTATGCATGCAAGCACCCTCAAGTGCTAGTACCTCTTCCGTTATCTCTACTAGTCCCGTTTCCATGACACTGCAAATGATAAATTTGCCCCAAACACAGATAAAGAATATAATTCACTTCTTCAACTAACTGAGCATCCGGAACAATCTCAAGAGATTAAGGCAATTCCACAAGAAACTGAGAAACAACGGGCTTGAAAAGAGTCTGCAAACAACAAAGATACAACAAAATTGTTAGTATAATTTTCTGGTAGCTGGGAAAAGCATTCTATGTATGCAAATGAATTGGTACAGACATGTAAGATGAAGACGTGCAGGGGCTCAGGGAGAAAGCTTGTTAGGTTGCAGTATGCTCCATGGAAGGGAGGGAATTTCTAAACCATACACTCCATGGAAGGGAAAGCAAAGAAACTACAAGAAATGCACGGCCGAATCCCTAAGCAAGAACACACGTCTAAACTACTCTAGTATTTATCAAGATATGCAAATTGCTAGACAGAAAACAGACATAGAGCTGGGGTGTCAAGCCAGTTGATTAATTGCTTTGCCAAAAATATGCAAGTCTTTCTGTAGCTTTACAAATTCTTCTTGCCAGACTAAAACACACAAGTACTCACAAAACAAATGGAGTTTCATTCTTTATACACATTGAGGCAAAAATGCCATGAGTTTGCAAATATGTTCAGTGGCATATGTGTTTATAGAACTAGAGCTAAGCCAAACGAGAAGAAGATAGTTGTAAGCAGTATTAATACTAATTGTTCAGGACTCCGGTAACATCAACCAAATATGAATCAAGTCTGATACTACTACCACACTTGGTCAACACATATAGTCAACATGATGAAGAAGCTCCAGCGCCGCAGCCAACACGTGCAAAACAACAGACCAAGAAATCTAAAGATAAAATAGTGCAAAAAAATTGCCGCATCACACGAATCTTGCCTAAGTGATCTACGAACATAAGATGAATTTTTTAGCTACAGGTTGCAACAAAATTAAATCAACCATGACACGAATGACAACTTTCAGCTACGTCATCACAACAGGTTTCCAATCCTGTCAGATTCGTCAATTATGTCTATCACTTGGGTTGCTATAGAATGCACATCAAGAAGCTATTTTGGACGGGTATCTAGAAACTGTACATTTACCTCATTGTAGCCATGGGCGACCTTGTCGGTTATCTAGAAACTGTACATTTACCAGCATGTACGCCTGCAGGCTCAAGTACGAGAGGATCTTCTCCATACCCGTACGACCACATAGGATGTGTGTTCTGGAGCCAGTTTCTGATCATCACCGACCTGATGCTCTCATTGTCCAGGGCCTTCTTCCACCACACACCAGTCAGCCAGCTCCTCGAAAGATTCCCTGAGGTTCTTGACATAACATCTCGTTGGATTTACTCTAGCTGAACATCAAAATGCCAGGATCATAACCTTAAGCACCAATGAGATTCAAAGGGTGCCTGGAAACATCACAACCCATTAGGAATATCTTTATTTTAAGAAAGAAAAACATTCAAATTTCCTATACCAAACAAATCGATTCCATTCGTATTCATGCACAAAGAAATACGAAAAAACATATATCCTTCAACATTAAATAAGATAGCATCAAGTCAACTTGGCCAAAGTCCAAGACACATGCATGTAGTTGGAAAAAATGAGCAAAGCTTCTTATGCTCCAAGTTTAGGGCCTAAATTTATACCTACCTCATGCTACTCACTACATGGAACCAAATATGGAGTTTGTCACAAGGAAATAAAAATCACATAGGTAGAAAATATAAAAAAAAATCCGTGCATGGTCAAGCTCTACAGATGCCGGGGTGAAGATAAAAGACCGTGTAGCAAAGCTAGCCCCCGGGTCAATGGCATCCATCCAACAACTAGGGAATGTTGATCGACCAAGCTAGAAACAAGCATCCTGACAATATGACCAAGCTAGAAGCTAACAACCCTTATCAACCCTTATCATAAAGAGAGATAAGTTAGAAGAACATTGTATGCTTTTGCAACAAAGTGATGCAGTAAGTAACAAAGGAAGTAAAGACATCAACTAATAGTCAAAATAGTTTTCTCATAAATCCAGAAGCTCTCCAAAGATGCATCATTGTAGGTTCTAGCACTTCTTCAATTGTGCAGCCCCAACAGAAGACTGAAATCCTAACTAGAGAAACACCTCGAGTTCCATTTCTTTCCTCGATACTATTTTACAGGAGTTCAACTAATGCGGAACAAGAAGGCGTTGGTGTATTTTTTACAACCAAAAGGGCAAAAGTGCACCTTTGGAGACGGGTGAGTGAAGCAGCAAGCTAACCCACCATGACAACCGTGAAGATGTCAGCGTCCTTCAGGGCGCTCACAGAGGCTAGTTGCACCTCGACAGGCTCTGGAACAACAGCCTTCTCCACCATCTCCTCACATCATCCTCCACCACATCCACCTAACTTTCCAACAGAACACAAGGAATGTGAACTTTCCAAAATTGGGATAATATATGATAATAAAATATAGAGATAAACTAAAATTGGGATCTATCTTTTTCTCCTTTTCTAAGAAACTAAAGTTGGTACAGGACTTCAGGAATAAGTAGTAGCAGATCTCTGTGGACCGGCACATCACTCGTACCATACCAAAAAATGTATTGGTGGCACACAATAGCAAGGCTGCAAGGGCATTTACTCGCACAAGAGAGCAAGCAATGAAAAATTTGACGTAATAAGGCGACATGAATAATATTCACTTAGAGAATCTACCTAGTTAACCAATGTGAGAATTCTCTAAACAATTTTTAATGATAATATTAGTGGCTGCGCTGTTATAATAAATTGCAGTGTGTTCCCCTCTCATTGCTCAACACTTAAACTCGCACACCAAAATTGAATTGAAACAAAGTAGCCGATGTGCAGAAATGGTAGGGGATGTTGGAAAGATTAAGATGGCAAGTGAAGTGGACCTTGTTGGCGGTCATCCTTGTCCTTTGTAGCACAAAAGTCAGAGTTGCCAGACCGGCGCCGCTGTTGAGCCACTTGCACAACAGCACCCTTCGTCACTGTGCCATCTCTGATCAGCTCGGTATCACCTTCTTCGCAGCGGACAAGATTTCAGAAGTGTAGTTTAATGTCTTGGTGCCTTATCAAAGCTACTCGAATTTGCAGGTCCACAAAGCTGTGGAGGTGACACCATCATGTTTCGGATATCCCATTTTCCTGTGAATGTACGACTGTTTCGTTGTATTTTGACTAGCACATATCTCCACTGCACAAGCAACACAATTATCATCATATATGAGGTAAATAATTGTACTACAAGAAACAGCCAAACGGAGGAACTAAATATAGCTCCAATAATCTTCTTGTTTCGCACAGGTAAAGAACTCTTTCACTACAGGAAACGACCTCTATAACACATGAACATTTATACACGTCCATACCAGAGTATATGGTCAAGAAACCAGATGAATTTGCATCAGTGCTAATTGATGCAATATGGCATGCAGATAGAAAGGCATGTCCATGTCACAAAAATACAGTAGCATATACACAGCCACATAAATACATTTGGTGAGATTAAACCAGCTTATATTTAGTTGTCATAAAAAGTCCCTAAAGAATATAAAAGCAATTATGAACTGCCCATAGAGTAAACTCAACAACTTAAATACTAATGAAGCTCCAAATAACTGGTAGTACTTTAGCAATTTACTGCAAAAAAATGAGGCTGCCCTTTGTTTTGAAGGTACGCAGGTGACAAAGGGTCAAATAATGGAAAGTCTCCAAGCCGAAATGATGGCAACATCCTTATAAGAAACATTTTAAATAGCGAGTATTTGAGTTGAGTTACAATTCCAAATTACAATTAGCAACAACCAACTTATATTAATTGAAAACAAAGCTTCACAAAGAGATAATTCAATCCAACGACAACCCCGCCTAACAAAAGAAAATCATTCCATGGACAGACAAGCTAAACTGGAGGTACATAGTCCAAAAGGCATGGCCACTGCAACTGTTGGCTGCTCAGACAACAAACTAATAGGAGTTTCAGCAGTTGTACGTGATCGAAAGGTAACCCATACAAAAGATACTACGAACTATCATCATCAAATGGAATGGTGGAATGGTATTGCCTTTGCTGATTTGGGCTATGGCGATGGCTACCATGCGCCCATCCACAACTCCATCGGCTTTGTACACATAAGCTATAATAGCAGCACCATTCACATTATCTAGGCAAAAAGATACATGATACACATGAGAATATCGATTCCAATGACATTCTCCTCGAAATAGGCTTTTGCCTCGCTATATTAATATAGCAACCAACCGATACAAGAGAGATCACCGCTGGGGCAAACAGCACATCAAAGCCCAAAAGAAACAGAAAAAGAACATAAAAGGAAAACAAGGCCGACAAAGTCGGATGGACGAAAACGGTGATGATCCGCAACCGCTGCGCCTTCCGGAGAATTCCCACCACGATCTTAGCCCTCCGAAGTGCCGCATACCAAAGCAGCACCTTCAAGAAGGGATGCGACGATGATGACGCTGCTGCCCGAACAACTCCTAGGGTTTCCCCCGATATGCGGGAGGGTTGTGGGGAGGGTGAACCCCGACGCCCCTCAAGAAGGAATGGCGGCGCCCACGGGTGTCACCGCGTCGGTGTCGGCCATCCGACTTCTCCCGTCCCCCAAGAACCACAACCCCGGACACTCCATCTTGCTCCGCCAACCTCGCCGCCCACCAACTCGCGCCACCAAGATCTTGCAACCACCACCGCCGTCTCACCGTAGCGCAAAGACGACGACCGACGAAACCGAGAAAAGGCAACCCGGCCGAGGAGAAACGAGACAGCAGCCACACGGGAGGGCACCACCTCCACCGCCGCCTGCGGTGGTAGACAAGACACAGCTACAGGAGCAGACCAGGCCCCTGTAGAAGACCAAGTCTTGGTCAGTACACATGAGAAATGAGTGTGGTGTGAAACCTGCAGGTCACTTCTTGGCCCGGCCGAGGCCGGCGGGCTCGTGAAGCTCCCATGGCCGTGCTGCAGTCCGCGCATCGCCATCCTGATCGCCCTCAGCAAGATCAGCCCCATCGATCAACGGAGGCAGACGAAGAAACCCCGACCTGGCCCGCCCAAGCCCTGATGGGGCCCGAAGGGCCCAGATCTGGGCCAGGAGGGCGCCGCCACTGGCCTCCACGCCGCCCCGCCACCAAATGGCAGTGCCGTCGTCACCATGCCACCCGGAACTGCGCCACCCACGGTGCGCAGCCGCCGCCGGAACCTTGACCACCAGGGAGCACCGTCGCTGGCCGAAGAGAGCCCCGCGCCTCCCTGCCTAGCGCGCGGGTAAGGGAAGGCCGCCGTCGCCGGCACCGCGCGGGCTTTGCCCGGTAGCCTGCGCCGACGGCGGCGGAGGGGAGAGGAGGGGAGCTAGGTCCTGGGCGGGGAGGGCTGCGGTTGTCGCCCCGACGCCGCCCGCGGGGGACGGGATGGGACGAAGGGGTCTCAGAACACCCAAACGTGGAAACAATGAGCCCATGTTCTCCAATGACATTCTCAACCTACCAAGTATCATCCGTAAGGCAATCATGTCGTTACAAAGACACCACATGAAAATCAATTCGGCAGACAAGCAACAAACTAAGCTAGAGGGACTTGATGGCCTTGATGGCGATGGGTGTAAACGAAGGTGCTGGAGAGCCAAACTACTGCCGCAAGAACTGTCTCTGCGGATTTTTCATGGCCTCCTCCTCTGACTGCTCAAGAAAGACGAGCCATCTTCCATAGTTCCATTCAGATTGGGGGAAGGAATTTAGGAATGATATTTGATCGGTGGTTGGGACACGGTTCATACCTTGAGCTTCGACGTGTCATGATCGACACCATACCGCTAGGGTTTAGCCGAAGCACGGACAACGAAAGGGTCGAGCAGGAGAAGGAGCTGGGTCGGCGAACGACGAGGGTGTGTTGGCCGACGAGGTCCAGTGCGACGAGGATACCATCTTACGATGCATGTATTGAAGTACAATGGTCTCTTGGCTCATCTTCCTGTATAATATTGCCTGGCAAAAGAAAAGAAAATGCCTTAGCAACTGAAACTTGGATGGCAGGAGTATCAAATAATCACAAAAACACAACAGATAAAAACTATAAGAGCATCAAGGAAAATGAAAAAGTGGCACCAGACCTTTTCCAGCCATAGCTCAGATGCTTCTATCACGTCAAGCACTTCTTCTGGATCATACAATTCCAAGCTTGCAAAAGTGATCCCAACCTTTCCCTCAATGAAAAAATGAACTAAATATAAGAGTCAATTTCTCTATCATTTTTCTCTCCGCAATTGGACTCCGTATGAAATGCTTCAATGGAAGATTTCGCAATCAATAGTGCATATGACTTGTGGTAGTGAGAGTCATTACAACTCTGATCCTCAATCAACCCCTGCAAATATTTGCATAAATTAGCCAGTTAAGTTTCCATGATAGTAGAAAGAAGTTGATTATGAAACATAATTGCCACCTTTGAAAGATCTTTTTGTACTGATTATTGTCAAATGAAGGTTACAAAATAACAAAATGTGTACGATATGGCATGGGCGACATCGATCGTATGAAGAACATGTTCAAAAAACACTAGCAAACATATGCATACAAGCACTAGTTTGATGCCCCATTATACTCAACTCATGATAGAAAATTCAACTACATGATGAGTAGCGCTTAATCATTATTGCATAAAAGTCAGTATGTACTCAAATTATCCCGCATAGAAGACATAAGGTTAATAAGCAGTGATATCAAGGTTCATGCTAAGTTGAATTAAAACAAGAATGAGCAAACAATGACATGAACATGATGAGCCCCGTCGCCATGCTCGTTCCCACCTAAGGAGGAGATGAGGAGGAGGGGCACCAGTGAGGCGTCCCTGGCTGCGTTGAGGTCCCAGCCGGCGCGCGGGGTGGTCCGTTCATCGGGGCGGCGAGCCACACCGGGAGTTGGGTAGCTACAATCGAGAGCTCGGGTTAGGGTTCGTCGGGGGAGGATGGGGGGCGGGCGTACAGATGAATGTTCCATGTCGTGGATCCGGTGGAGGAAGAGGATCTGGTGTTGGGGCAGAGGTCAGCTGCTCGAGACCTCGCCGAAGCCGGCCGGAATCGGCCAGCGACGACGATGGCGGCGCTAGGAGTGAGACGACGTGAGGGGAAATGAGAGAAGAATTGGGCTGCTGCGTGCGTTTTGTGTTCCACTGCAGCGCGTGTATAGTTAGACGGTGGTGTCGTGCGGGAGTCCAGCCTTGCAATATTATTAGCGAGAGACGAAAAGACCACCAGATGCGTTGGGTTGGTGTTCCATAATTTCCTATCTCTCACTCGGTCCAAGATTATAATTAATTGGCGGCAGCGACGCTTCGAATTGGGACATCAATTCATTGGCATGCATGCATGCGTGATCGTACTAGCTACTAGGTGATACTAGTAGGCATCAGTTGATGTACTCGCATGTAGTACTACCTAGTTCATATCAAAAAAAAGTACTACCTAGTTCACATTATACCAGCCATCTACTAGTTGAGTGAGATGCACCCATCATTGATCGCGATTCAGCTGCCTAGACTCGAGAGTGCAACGAGTATTTTTTACTCAAAGTTGTCGACGTCATTGTCGTTAATCCGCCCTTGCACGGTAATTTTTGGCTCATGTTCAACGTCGCCATAGAACCAAAGTCGGACGTCGTAGATTCACATACGCCTAGACCGAGTCGGGCCTTGCCCGAGCACATTGGTCGCATGAGTGAATTCACGGCATCAACCGCCAACAACAATGTACATCTCGGGCTAGCACTTCCTCACTCACGAGAATTCTTTGATTTTGGCCGTTGGATCGATCACTTCAAAGTTGACGATTTCACATGTATTGGATTTTACTCCTTGCACCATCCTTATATAAGCATATTAAGATCCCATGAAATAGGGTGAAGGTATCTGCTCTTTCTCGCGCGATTTTAGATGAAACCCTATTTCGTGTGCCCCGCAATGTCACAACTCCTAGTTTTTCCATCGAAAGTTGTGATTCCATGTGATTTTTCTCTTTGTTTGTTACAATAAGACATGGGAACATGAAACTCCCAAAACATGCTAAGTTCTTCCAAGAGTTGGGTCAATGACCTCGAAGTGGGGGTTTTGTACTATATGCCCAACATCTTCCTACTATTAGTCTTGTTTTGTAAATCAAGTGTCACTTTGGTGTTCTGTATTGGGTTTTACTCCTTACATGGCCCTTTATACACATATCAGGACACCATGAAAGAGGGTGAAGGTTCCCGTCCCTTCCTTGCTATATTTAAGACGAAACACGGTTTCATGGTCCAGGGAATGCCTACCCCTAGCTTTCTGTCGAAAGTTGTGATTCCATTGAATTTTTCCTTTCTTTATGTTAGAATAGTTCGTATGCACAATAAAACCCTAAAACATGCCAAGTTCTTCCAAGAGTTAGGTCAATGGCCTCGAAGTTGGTTTTTTGTACTATATGTCCAACATCTTCCTACGTGTTAGTCTTGTTTTGTAAATCAAGTGACAAGTCAACAAGGTTATGTATTGGATGCTGCTCCTTATATGACCCTTATATACACATATTAGGACCCCACGAAAGAGGGTGAAGGTTTCGCCCCTTCCTCGCGCGATTTCAGATGAAACCTTGTTTCATGGGTCCCACAACATCTACCCCTAGCTTTTTAGCGTAAGTTGTCATTCCACATGACTTTTCTCCTTGTTTGTGTTAGAATAGCTAGGCCATAGGAACATGAAAACCGCAAAACATGACTAATTCTTAGAAGAGCTGGATTGGTGACCTCGAAGTGGGGGGTTTTGCGCTAGAAGTCTGAAATGCTACTACGTGATAGTGTTGTTTGTGGATCAAGTGTTAGTTTAGCTAGAGTTATGCCGTGGCTTTTACTCCTTTGCATCGGCCTAATGTACCCAAATTAGGGCCCCATGTTGGAGGGGGAGAGTTTTCGACCCTACCTCGTGCGATTCAGGAGGAACCCTGTTTCGTGGGCCCCGCGACATCAACCCCTAGAGTACCATCAAAAGTGTTGATTTAATTGCTTATTAGTCTTATTTACTGTCAGAAATAATGCATCAAGTCTACTACTGTTTCACTCTGTACCAATTATATTTTCTTCTGCTTTGGGTCGCTTCTAAATAATAACTATTTTTGAAGAACTAATTTTGAAACCACATAACCGTGAAGGTGTTCTTTCAACATGCCTAATTGGGTGCATGCCCGTATGGCCATATTGCAAAACCGAATTAAACGTGGTGTGGTGGGCATCATGTTCAAGTGCTTACGTGAATCTAGGTAGATTAATTTGTCATTTTAAAACATACATTGATTTTTAACATGTGCGAGCATACATGCAACCACACTAGCGTTTTTTTGAAACAAAGTTTTGTTCTGGCTTGAAGATTAATTTGTTGGTCCAAACTAAACGTGATGCTATGCATGTAGTCGAACTGACAAGATGGCATGGCCTATTTTTGGACTTGATTTGCAGCTCCACGAGGCTAACTTAGCTAGGATTGACCGATCACCACTCAAAGAGAGAAAAAAAGAGAAGAAGCTTAGGATCTACTATCAAGGTGGTAGCTAGCATTTGTGAGACTTGATTAGAGTAGTATGGATGGAGATGTCTGAAGCATCTAGCATTTGTGCAGCATCAAGGTCAGCAAGCATTCGACGGGCCAGACTATGGTTGTCCAGCGCCAAACTAGCTGCAGACGGTGGTAGTTTACCGAAATTTGATTTGGACTCAAATTCTTGGTTTCAGGCCGACTGGGAATATTTTGCCCAATCTAAAATTTGAGCGAGACTAGATTTGGGCTAAGAGACCCCATCGACCTCACGACCTCTTCATTTCCAGTTCCCCTTTCCGGCCGCCTCCGTCACGTGCAGATCCCCGCTGCCTCCGGCGAGCCCTCGCGCCACCATCGCCTAGCATCTCCGAATCGCCGCGCCTCACCAGAAATCCTAGACGCACTGGTTCCACATTGTCCCCTGCGGGCGCTGCCCGCCGGCATGTCTCCCCCGGCGCCGCCTCATCGCCCACACCACGGGCCCTTACTCCCCTTCTCCTCTTGGCGTGGGAGCTGCTCTACCGCATCAGCTTGAGCGCTCCATGCAGCTACTCAACCCGCCACTGCTGCTCCTCACCCACAAGAACCCGGGCGGCCGTCTCACTCGCCGCCAGGAAAGGGGGAGGGGAGATGAAGAGAAAAATTGCCCTCCTTTTCTGCCCGATACAACCGACGCGCGACTGGTTGCTTCCGCCGGCGCCACGGTATGACGGGCTGCAGCTCTACTTCGAGCAGGAAGGAGTGCTCAGCCGGGTGCTGCAGCGTTCGTGCCTGGGTCGTGGTCGTCCGCGCCCGCCGCCGAGGCCGTTCGGGGCTTGCAGTTTCCAGGTACGTAGTCCTTTACGGCTGTACCTAACTTGATGCTGTTCCGATCTGTACAGGATGATTAGCGATTAGCTGCAATTCTACATGCTACCCCTGTGTTGCTGCTGCATCCTAAAAACCATTGGTTTCTATACACGTTCAGATGGGTTCCACGCCCAGCTGTGCGCAAGAGCCAAGAATAGGACCAACAACTGATACTATGAATTTCTGTAGGCAGACCAATAGGAAGGGGAAGATTTTTTTTTTTTGTTTCTTAGGATGCTAGTGCTTTTCATGTTTGATTGTTTTGGTTGCAGATGTATACTGCAACCCCTAGTATCAAAATCAAATCTATCTGTGCTGACATAATTTGCACGTATTTTTTCCTGTCAGATTGGTCCTATTATGCTGATGTTCAGCAATACTCCAGATTAAATAAATTTCACTCTGCTATAAATCTTGAATAGTTCATTGTGCCATTTTATTCTTTTGCTGATGCTGGTGTGACTTATTTTGTTGCTGCTAAGCCTGGTTCTGTTTCCTGCAGGCGTTCATCTTTGCCTAGGGATTTACCTCTCTCGTCGCATGGTTGCTACTTCCCTGCCGCTAGGGTCTACCTGTCTGCGGATGCGGCTTTGCGCTGGATGCCGTGCCAGTGAAAGAGCAAGACCTTGTCTCGCATGCCGGTGCCACCGGGAAGGTTGCCTCCCGGACCACAAGGTACTCTGCTCGTGACCGACAATTGGCAGTTGCATATATTGTTGTGCTGATGCAAAATGCAATATGCAGGGAGCTCATCAAGCTCGGGTTCTGAGTCTGTGCTGTGCTCCCGTGTGGAGCAAGGAGAGGGCGTCTTTCTATGTGGACCGGCTGGAGCTGGGCGAACAAGCAGCGCCGCTGGTCCAAGGCAGGGTGGGTAGTTTTGTCTATCTCTATCCTGTCTTTGAACTTAACATAGATCGTATTTATCACCTTGACACAAGTCTGGTGTTGAGAAAATTAGCACTGAAAGGTGTTAATCCATATTATGTGATAACACAGTACAACTAGTAGGAATGGCAACCGATTCAGTCAAAGTAATCAGAAGCAAGCAAACTGATTTGATTTGTGGTCATTCTCTTAATTCCACCATCTGGTTTATAAATGAATTTGAGTTGCAATAGTGTGCTTCAGATTAGTATATAGAAATCATGAATTTTTTTGGTGTTAACTAACTGACCTTATATTCACTTGATTAGGTAACTTATCTTAAACTGTTGCCTTGAATGTGAACAAGGTGGCATGCTTTTTCTGAGTGATGGAGATCAGCACCTGCAGCCAGAAGAGGCCGACCTGTGTGCCAAGAGGAGTGTGCTGAAGCTAGCGAGCGAAGCTTAGGCGAGTTCCCGATTCCTCCCTTGAACCAGAATCAGCAAGAGACATGTGCTTGTGGGCTTGGTTTGGTTGGCTGTACATTGTTGCTTAACTGTTGGCCGACTTGCAAAATGTTTTTGCTAGCTTTACCAGTCGTCCTGGTTTTAGTAGGAAGAAAAAAGTTTGGTGGCAAACCAGGTCCTGGATGTTTTAACTAAGGGTTGGAAATGCTGACTGGACGTAGTACCTTGAATGCTATGTATTATCATTTATCAGATAGACGAGTAGCCTCGTACCACTGAAAATGCTACTTGTAGGTGTAGGCCAAAATGCACGCCCTCTGTTTTGATTGATTGATTATTGAATGTGTTGATTCATGTGTGCGCGTGCGCGTGTCTTTTGAGTTGCAAGTATCTGTGGATTAAGTCGAAATATTATCTGAACTTTTGTGTTATCTGCACAGGTGTGGTTGCGCTTTCCGGCCTCATGTGGCTCCGTCGCTGACTCGACATGCGGGTCTCCTCCGTCCGATTCTAGTCTGCAGGCTCCATCGTAAAGATGTTTTTGTAGTAATACTCATGATGTTTCGAGTCTCCTCATGTTTATGTAATCGTAAGCTTGCATTTGTTCCTAGTTGAAGCTGGGGTGGTGTTGTTGAATGGTATGCATACTAGTAAACTGTATGTAGAGATATGCCTTCATAGCTTGCGGTGTGATGTAAATGTTGGGAAAAGTAGCAACTTTTTCTTGTGTCAAGAAATAAAGTGTTCTTAGAGATATGTCTAGATTCACATGTGTATTTTTATACACTAGAATGCGTCTAGTAGATAACAAATCCAAGTCACTTACCTCTGGAGGGAAGGAGTAGTAAATTAAGTTGATGCCAAAATTTCGAAGCTTAATTGTTATGCCTTGGCTATACTTTTGTTTTGTTGGAAGACAACTCAGAAATTTCCCATCCTTTTTGGTCGGCTTTGCAGTGGGTTCCAAAAGAATGGGGGAATGGAGACGCATATGTATTTGTGCTGGTTGAGCATAGAATAATAAGTATAGGAACGGATGAATAGAGTCGAATGAGCTTTGGATTTGATTTTTGTTGGATATAACTGGTGTACAAAGTGAGGTTGTGTGTTTCTTTGGAAAGAGTAAAGAAATAGAAGCCCAGGCACTATGTATCGATCGCTCCCCGGTGGTGTTGGAAAAAAAAAGAAAATAGGATGAAGCCAAGTCAATCCGCGAGAAAAGGAGAAAATAAAGACCGATCTAACTCCGCGGTCTCGATTCTTGAAGAGGCTCCCTTGAAAAACACTAGACAATGGATGGAAAAAGAGGCGACAGTCTTCATTGGAAGCAGTTAATTTATTTATTTATTTAACCAACGGGGCAGCCCGTCAAATTAATCCTGCGCGCGTTCGATGAGCAATTAATGGGGCCCACTCACGGCTGCGTGCATGAGCGCGTCGAAAAGAACAGAGCGTGCGCGTGCTGATAGGCAGGCAGGGGCCCACTGCCCCACACCATCCCGTGCGGCACCGACGTCTGCGAGGACGTCAATTACATGAACCACCCGTCCAACGGAAATCGTTTGACTCACTACATGTGTTGGGGGACCGCCTACCCGTACAACCCGGTCAACGGGCGGTGCACCCAGGATGACGCCACCACGATCACGCTCGCTGCCAACACCACGGACGGCGAGAACCCTCTGTCGGATGTCACCTTCCGCGCGGTAGGCTCCTGCGCACCGGGGGATCTCTTGGCGTCGCTCCCGGCCGTCGCTCCCGGCCGGCGCGGGGCTCTCCAGGCTGCCGCTGTCGCTGCCAAGACAGTTCGGCACCATTCTGAAGGTGGCCAAGCAGTTCGCGCTCTGCCTCCCCGGTGGCGGCAGCGACGGCGTGGCCGTCTTCGGCGGCGGCCCGTTCCAGCTCCTGGCCGCGCCGCCGGTGGAGCTCGCCGACGGCCTGCGCCAGAACCAGCTCCCGCTCCTCAAGAACCCCAAGATCAACAACGGCGCGTACTACTTCCGCATCACCGGCATCGCCGTGAACCAGCAGCAGGTGCCCACGCCGCCCGGCGCCTTCGACCTCGACGGTGGGAGCGGCACGGGCGGCGCCATCTTCAGCACCGTCACGCCCTACACCGCGCTGCGCCCGGACATCTACCGCCCGCTCCACGACGCGTTCGACGCGGCCACCAGCGGCATCGCGCGCGCGCCGCCCGTGGCGCCCTTCGACATGTGCTACCAGGCCTCCGCGCTCACCATGACCAGGCTGGGCTACGGCGTGGCAAACATCGACCTGACGCTGGACGGCGGGCGGACCTGGACGCTGCCCGGTGGCAGCTCACTGGTGCAGGTGAACGACCAGACCGTGTGCTTCGCGTTCGTCCAGATGGCGCCGTCAATGCCGGCGGCGGCTGATTCACCGGCTGTCATCCTCGGCGGCTTCCAGATGGAGAACCACCTGCTCATCTTCGATCTGGAGAAGGAGACTTTCGCGTTCAGTGGGCTTCTCTTCGGAATCCGCACTACATGCAGCAACTTCAACTTCACTATGGGGAGTTCCTAGAACTTAGAACCGTGCATGTTTGCATGATCTTGCCGCCACCCGCATGTGTGCCATTGTAGAAACAAAAAATGATAGGGCATTAGGTAGCTATAGAAAAGCACGGTAATCTCCAAAATATCGAATTCGGACCATGCCAGCCAAACACAACAGAATTGTCTTAGAGAAAATGAACTGAAACCTCCACGAATCCACTCCCTTCCATATGAAACAGTATGATGACAATGTTGTCTGTTTCCAGATCAAACTCTCGAACAAACTCTGCCCAACCTGACTCAAACATAATCCTACCATCAGTGGATGTGTAGCACTTTGCCTCCTGCTTGTTATCTTATTATCCCATAGAAAGAATGAACAAACCCTTCTTTGCTATGTTCAATGACTTATTCCCATTAATGTCTTATATTCTAGATTATTCAAGTCTAGCATCAAGAATAGAATAATATTATGGATATATAAATGGATGAAAGACAAGCTTGATAAAATATTGCATATTAATAACCCATCTCATAAGAGAAAGATCCACCATCCATAAGACATAGCAATAACCATAATCATGTAGGGAAGCTGAGCATATAGTTCTAAAACAATATAGAGCATAGAGATTTTGATGAAGATACGTTCACAAACCCATAACTTGGGGTGCACTACTCCCAATTCATCATGGAAACAATGGAGGAGTCGATGGAGCCAATTGAGATGCAAAGATGGGAGATTTCAACGATGTTCCCCCCTCCAATCTTGTTCCACTAGTGGAATCTTTCTTCTCTATTTTGTGTTATGTGTTGTATCATTGCTATCCTCGTTAGATGTTTTCAAGGGGTATATGGTGTTTAGTTCAAGACAGAGTCGTTGGACAATGGGTGGTGCAAATGGACGCTCATGTGGAGGTGCCCCCCCCCCATAGGACCATGCCAGCCAAACACAACAGAATTGTCTTAGAGAAAATGAACTGAAACCTCCACGAATCCACTCCCTTCCATATGAAACAGTATGATGACAATGTTGTCTGTTTCCAGATCAAACTCTCGAACAAACTCTGCCCAACCTGACTCAAACATAATCCTACCATCAGTGGATGTGTAGCACTTTGCCTCCTGCTTGTTATCTTATTATCCCATAGAAAGAATGAACAAACCCTTCTTTGCTATGTTCAATGACTTATTCCCATTAATGTCTTATATTCTAGATTATTCAAGTCTAGCATCAAGAATAGAATAATATTATGGATATATAAATGGATGAAAGACAAGCTTGATAAAATATTGCATATTAATAACCCATCTCATAAGAGAAAGATCCACCATCCATAAGACATAGCAATAACCATAATCATGTAGGGAAGCTGAGCATATAGTTCTAAAACAATATAGAGCATAGAGATTTTGATGAAGATACGTTCACAAACCCATAACTTGGGGTGCACTACTCCCAATTCATCATGGAAACAATGGAGGAGTCGATGGAGCCAATTGAGATGCAAAGATGGGAGATTTCAACGATGTTCCCCCCTCCAATCTTGTTCCACTAGTGGAATCTTTCTTCTCTATTTTGTGTTATGTGTTGTATCATTGCTATCCTCGTTAGATGTTTTCAAGGGGTATATGGTGTTTAGTTCAAGACAGAGTCGTTGGACAATGGGTGGTGCAAATGGACGCTCATGTGGAGGTGCCCCCCCTCTTGGGTGGGTAGGGGCATGGGGACCATCTTGTCTCTTTGTGCAACCTCTCACGTGGTTCTAGCGCTAATCCTATTTAACGTGAAAATCACGTCTAAAAAAATCATGAAACTCAACAATATACAATTAGTTCCATAATTAAATAAGAAATAAATGGGATTTGGTGAAAAGTACCAATAATCAAGGAAAGTACAAAGGAAACGGGAGCGGTGTTTTGGCACATGGAAGCATATGCTCCCTTTATTTTGAAATGCATCTTGCACATATTTTAAAAAAATTAAAAATGAAACAAAGAAATTGCACGTACATGTTCATGTGCTACGCGCTCACAAAGCAATTTCATAAAAATTAACTTATCGTGTGGCGTGTGTAAAAATAACAAAATCCAGTCTTAAAAATAAGGCTTTTCTCAAGATAAATTTTCTCTTTTTTACATAAATCACAAAAAATATTGATATTTTTGCGAAACTTGACGAACACACATATATTGTGGATATGTACATGTAGAATTTATTTTCAAATTTTCTTGACACTTCAAATTATGATTTCTTGGTAGAGGGAGCATATGCACCCGGGAGCCGAATTGAATTTTCGGGAAACATTATAATATATTTAACTTCAAAATGCATAGATACTTTATGGATGTATCAATCAATTATGTGATTACCAATTTGGTTCTATAAATGTTGACAATGTTGTCTTTCTTCCTTGCACGAAAAGATGTTTATAAAAATTGAACTATTGTCGGTCCATGTTCAATTGGCAAAGAGATTAACAAAATAAATGTTACTGTCTTCAAAAATGGACTATTGTATGTCGTATAAATGACCAAGGTGGATTATGAATCCATGATTTAGAGTCAAAACATCATTTTACTCGCGGAAGGTTGTTTAAACATCTCATCGGGGATGGGTTGTGGCAGAATGTTTTGCGAAAGGTTACAAGGCTATATCTCAAGTGCAATGGCTATCAAGTTTATTTTTGAAAGGCTAAATGGCGGGAATTTCTTCGTTGATTTCTCAATATCCATGTAATATTATAGAGTTAGACATAAAATTGTTACAGTTGGTTTTTGGGTTACATGATCAAAAATACATTGGTACGTTAGAATGATTTGTTAGCTTGTTCAAAAAAAAAAAATGATTTGTTAGTGTGTCTTGTTGAGGTGGGTTTGACGCCTGCACATGACTTGTTCTATTAAATTTACATGCCAATGAAATCTTCTCCGTCAATTCATTGTACCATACATTTGTCCATGTTAGTCCATATAGTCGCACAAATTAATGATTATAAATTCTGGAAAATCAAGGTCTCATTAAACAGTGGTATATTTCCTTGGTATTTAAGATGGGTGTTATTCTACCAAAGGATAATTTCGCGAAAACGGAATTAGCATGGTAGTAAACATCGTTGTTTTGTCACCAAGATGAGACAATTAGGCATATCTATTTCAAATGCAGATTCACGGTGTAGGGTGGTCTATAATTCAGGTTGCATCAGATTCGTGCCAACTAAGGTATGTTGCAAATCTGTTTGGCAGTTGGCTACAACAATCCATCAAAATTTTAAAATATATCCTTGTTGCAGCAACAACCTTATGTTGAGCTATGTGACCTCGTATTAACGATGTTGTGTTTGATAAAAATGAAAAAGATCCTTCCTCCCCTGCAGATTATGTGCTTGCATACCCAGTGGATTTGCACTTTGTACCATTTGTAACCGTCAGAACACGAGAAGCTCTTCATGACGCGGTGTATCCAACTGGAGCTGACTATCAAGCAGGTCTTACCCAGCATGGATGACGGCGGAATTTATGTATCGACCCTCGGTTTCATTAGGATGCTTTTTTTTTGCCGCATGTTAAGAGGTTTCGTCTAGCTTAACGTTTCTTGCATGTGGGTTGTGTACATCTTATTATGTGAAGGCTGGGTGTAACTTTTTTACTTTGTTTTTTCTTCTTGATGAGTCTTTGACGAGTTTGTAAAAACTCCCTAACCAAAAAAAAAGCTAGTGGTCGACCTTACCTCCACAGAAGATTGGATGGTGGATATAGTAGCCTCGTCTCATTCCCCTTGAGGGCTCGAGTATGAGGATATTTTGTTGGCAATGATTCTTGTCTAGCGGTACACACGGCTCACCTCTCGCCCATTGTAACTTGTTTTTTAAAAGCATGTATTAATATCGCGGAGTGTTAGATGTAGATGGGCTGCAGCCCAATAAGGCAGCCCATATAGTCTACAATTCCTGAAATCTCAGCCCATCACGTTGGCAGCTTGGGACAGCCTTGAGACAAAGTTTAGTCCCACATTGCTAGTTGGGAGTGAGTTGGAGTGGTATATAAGGGCTGTTGTTCTATCCTTCCAAGTGAGTGAGAATAGATGGCTCCTCTCCTCCGCCCGTGTCGCCTCGCGTCACGCACGCACGTCGTGTTTCGTACTCAGTTGAGTTCGAGACACACTCAAGGAAGCCTAAATTTTTGCTTGGTGCACCAAGAGACAGATCAGATCTGGAGTCTCATCGCTACAGCTCATCTCTCTTACAAAGAAGTTCCTTTGCTGCGCTACTCTCTAGTCTTCCCCATCCCGGCATTGCGCACAGGCCGTCGGGAGAGCAGCTCGAAACTCCGTCGTTGAGATCACCGGAGAGACGATAAGTTTTAGAGGCTCTGGGCCTGCCACGCCTTGTGCTCTTCTTCGACGGATTGGCTGCTTCATCGACAGATCACCCATGGGCGAGCATCAACAATACCCATGGTGGTGCTTGCTCTGCAGTGCCCTTCCCGGTCACGATGTACGTGCTTTCCTCTCCTACCTTTGCTACTTGTTCCATGTTCAGATCTGATGCATGTGCTTAGTGTGTGCGTGGTTAAGTATGCTAGCATCTAATGTGTTGCTGTGATTAATCTCATACAGTGCCTAATAATCCAACAATCCAAAAACCTTATATGCATAGGCAATTTTCACCGTACGGTTTCAGCTGCTGCTAACCGAGCCGTTCACGGGATCTCATTTCAAAGATGCGAATAAGACCCTCTTGTGGCTCTTTGCTATGGCGTGCAGGTTGCGGAAGGTACCCGCAGGTCCTTACGCACAGGATAAAGCGTTCGGGGATGCCACCGTCTTTGTAGGTGCGTCTGGTGTGCTTGGAGACAAGTTGGTTGACGCTTATCTCATACGAAATGGGAAAGGCCGTGGGTCACTGGATGCTAAGTTTGGTGCCGATGCCGGAGGTGAACTGGGTATGCTATGGGCAGTTCAATGACTACTGAGAATGGTTGAGAACCGATGCGTGAGTAGAACAGGCTCATGAGATAGGATCATGGCAAAGGAACTTGAGCTCCTCCAGTGTGTGCTCCGGACAAGTTTGTCGTGGATGCATTGTAACCTTCATAGAAGACAACTTCTACGAAACATCAGAGGCAGAGTTCTCATTGAGAATATCATGGGTCTGGATGTTGAGGAGGCGAGGGCAAAAGACAAACACACTGGAGGAACCGAGGGACGTTCTGCCGCCAATATGGTGCGAAAAATGCCCACAAGTCCAAGGAAATAACAAGGAGTCTCCCAGACTACAACTTCAGAAAGAAGGGAAAACGGAGAGAAGGAGTCCTTCTTGGTGTGTAAGGAGGCAGCCATTGGGCTAATCGCTGTCCACAGCTCAAAGGAAAATAAAGCTGGGAGAACTCAACTTCTATCAGCATGGTGTTATTACAGGAGGAAGGAACTACGAGGTATGGTAATATATTACCTCTGTTCTTTCGGTGTTTCAGCCCTGAATGGTGGTTGATACGTGCCAATGTTCATGTGTGTGTTGACATCTCCATGTTTACCTCTTATCGACACGAGGTTCCTCAACAATGATGGGAATGGGTTGCATGCTCTGTTAGAAGTGTGCTGAGATCGAAGTTTACTTGAAAGATCTAAGCGAGCGTCAGCATGTCCTTCTATCAAGAAGAATCTCGTTAGTGGCTCCCGTCTTATGAAAGATGGGTTTAAGTTGGTGTTTGAGTCCAATAAAGTTGTACTGTCTAAGTATGGAACTTTTGTTGGAAAGGGATATGAATGTGAGGGAATGTTGCGCTTCTCTAGAAGACTTCTGTGATAATGTTGTGAACCATATAGCACTAGTGTTAATGAAACTAATGTTTGGCATTCACGACTTTGTCATGTTAATTTTGGTTGTATGACGCGGCTTCTGATATGAGTTTAATTCCGAAATTCACCTTTGTCAAAGGCTCTAAGTGCCATACTTGTGTGCAAGCAAGCACCTCGCAAGCCTCACAAGCCTGCGAGGGAAAGAAACTTGGCACCACTAGAGCTACATTCAGATCTATGTGAGATGAATGGTGAGTTGACAAGAGGAGAAAGAAATATTTCATGACTTTGATTGATGATTCCACTAGGTATTGTTATGTGTATCTAGAAAACTAAGATGAGGCTCTTGATTTCTTAAAATCTAAGGTGAAGTTGAGAACCAACTTGAAAGAAAGATTAAAAGGGTTCGTCCGATCATGGTGGAGAGTACTTTTCTAATGAGTTCAATTTATTCTGTGCGGAACATGGTATAATCCATGAGAGGACGCCTCCCAATTCCCACAATCCAATGGGATTGAAAGGAAAAACCGTACTCTAACAGATTTGGTTAACGCCATGTTAGATGTTTCGGGTTTATCCAAGGAATGGTGGGGAGGCTATATTGACTTCATGTCATGTCCTAAAACGTGTTCCAACCAAGAATAAAGGGTATATGAGGAATGGGAAAAGAAAAGGCCATCACTCTCCTACCTACGAACTTGGGGTTGTTTGGCTAAGTGAATTTGCCAATCACCAAGAGAAAGCTTGGACCAAAAACCGTGGACTGTGTTTCTCTATGCTTCCATAGCATTGCTTATAGATTTCTTGTGGTGAAATCTGGAGTGGACGACATGAATGTTGGCACCATCTTTGAATCAAGAGATGCTACATTCTTTGAGGATATATTTCTATAGAGATATGCATGGCATGTCTAGTTGGGAATCCGATCCAATACATGAAACTCCTATGGAGTCTGGTGAGGAATCTGATGAACAGATTCTGATGGGGATGACAATGAAGCTCCAACAAGGGTAAGAGAAAAGAGTGCAAATCTGACGTGATTTTATTGTGTACCTTGTGGATGATACTTTCACTACCATTTTAGAAGCTCTTGCATCTCTGGAAGGAAGCGGTTCAAAGCGAGATGGATTCCATCTTGGCTAATGGAACGTGGGAGTTAACTGATATGGGTGCAAAACTGTAGGATGTAAATGGGTATTTAAAAAGAAGGCTGATGGTACTATTGAAAAGTACAAGCTCGGCTTGTAGCCAAAGGCTATACCCAAAAGGAAGGCGAAGATTTCTTCGATACATACTCACAATGGCGAGATTGACCACCTCGTATACTCTGTCATTGGGTGCCTCACACGGTCTTCTCGTTCATCAAATGGACGTTAAGACGGCTTTCCTAAATGGAGAGTTGGACGAGGAAATTTACATGGAACAGCCTGATGGTTTGGTACTACAAGGTCAAAAGAAAGGTGTGTAAATTAAAGAAATCCTTGTATGGCCTCAACAAGCACCCAAACAATGGCATGAGAAGTTTGAAAGAACTTTGACATCTGTGGGCTTTGTTGTTAATGAAGCCGACAAATGTGTGTACTACCGCCATGGTGGGGGTGAGGGAGTTGTCCTATGCTTGTATGTGGATGACATACTAATTCTTGGGACAAGTCTCAAAGTGATTGAGGAGGTCAAAACCTTTTTATCTCGTGTGTTTCGAGATGAAAGATCTTGGAGAAGCTGATGTTATATTAAACATCAAATTCTTGAGAGATGAGAATAATAATTACACTTGTCTCATTATGTTGAAGGTGTTGAGCAGATTTGGTTATCCGATTGCAAATCTTCTCCACACCTTATGATCCTAGTGTCTTGCTTCGAAAGAATGAAAGGCAACTAGAGATCAGTTGAGATACTCTCAAATCATCGGTTCACTCTCATGTATTTAGCTTGCGCTCCGATCGATATCTCGTTTTGCGTATGCAAACTTAGCCGGTTTGTGGCCAACCTGGAGATGATCATTGGCATGCTCTTGAGAGAGTGATGCTATCTAAAAGGAACCATGAGTTATGGAATTCATTATCTGGGTATCCAAAGAGGACTTGAAGAGTATAGTGATTCCAATTGGATTTCTGATGCTAAAATGAAGGCCACAAGTGGATATGTTTTCACTCTTGGTGGTGTGTTGTTTCTGAAGTCTTGCAAGCAGACCATCTTAACAAGGTCAACTATGGAAAGGAGAACTCACAGCATTAGATCAGCTACTGTCGAAGCGGAATGGCTTCGTGAGGCTCTTGATGGACTTGCATGGTTGAAAAACCAATACCGGCTATCCTCATGAACTGTGATAATCAAGCTGTGATTATCAAAGTGAAAGTTCTAAGGATAACATGAAAAGTTCCAAACATATCAAGAGGAGATTGATGTCTGAGAACTCCGGAATGATAGCATTGGATTATATCCAAAGTGCTAAGAATCAGCAGATCCTTTCACAAAAGGACTATCAAGAAATACGATAGACCTTGCATCGAGGAAATGGGTTTGAGACCCACTTGAATTGCCGAGGGGGCTATGTGATCGGAAATTCCGTGAAGTAGGACATGGGAAAACAAAGTAACTGAGTTGAGAGAAAATTTAATACTCCCACTCACTGCATGCAATCTCTCATAGCTACTGTAAGGCGGGTTGACAATGTCTTAATGTGTTCTAAGCGGCTCTGATGAAGACCAGCCTACGGGGCGATCTTTTGAAGAACACCCCTATATGATGACACTCCCGGTCATAGTGTGGGAGATTTGGGTGAATCTCTAGTAAGCTCATGAAGGGCCGAGGTATGACTTATAAGCTCCACCAGGGAAGGCTATGGTAGCCTAGTACCGTGCCGGCATTGAGCGAAACTTGTTGCACAAAGACTGACAATTCACTAGTCCATTGTTCAGTTGTAGTCAAGCGTAGCACCTTGCCTAGTGGAGTTCAACAGGTCTCACGAGTGCGGTATATTAAGCATTAATGGAACTAATGCCATCCGATGTGCATATGAGATCTGGTGGGGGATTGTTAGATGTAGATGGGCTGCAGTAAGGCAGCCCATATAGTCTACAATTCTCAAATCTCAAGGCCCATCACGTTGACAGCTTTGGGACAACCTGAGGGACAAAGTTTAGTCCCACATTGCTAGTTGGGAGTGAGTTGGAGTGGTATATAAGGGATGGTTCTGCTCCTTCCAAGTGAGTGAGAATAGAAGGAGCCCTCGCGCACTCCTCCTCCTCCGCCCGCCCCGCCTCGCTCGTCTCGTCACGCACGACGTCGCGTTTCGTGACTCGAGTTCGAGTCCGAGACACACTCAAGGAAGCCTTAATTTTTGTGGTGCACCAAGTTGGGTACATGTGACCGCATGTGCATGCTCGCCGCGTGTCCGGCCCTCTACGCGTGTCAACGCGGTGGCTCTCCTCCCAGCTATACCAAGAGACGGATCAGATCGAGTCTCATAGCTACAGTTCATCTCTCTGCAAAAAAGTTTCTTTTGCTGCGCTACTCTCTAGTCTTTCCCATCCCGGCGACTGCGTGCACAGCCGTCAGGGAGAGCAGGCCCCGAAACTCCGTCCGTTGAGATCCTGCCGGGAGTGGGCGATAAGGTTTTTGGGGAGCGTCTGTCGCGACTGCTCGCTGTTGTTCGTGTTCTTCTTTGCCGGATCACTGCTTCCTGACAAATCCAACTACACCATGGGTGACATCAACAATACCCATGGTGGTGCTCTGCTACTGGTGCGACCTTGGCGCGATGTACGTGCTTTTCTCCTACTTGCACTGCTACTTGTTCCATGCTCGATGCATGTGCTTAGTCTGATGTCGTGGTTAAGTATGCTTGTGCATCTGTAATGTTGCTTTCGGTAATTAAACTCACACGGAAATTGCCTAATAATCCAACAATCCAAAAACCTTATATGCATAGGCAATTTTCACCGTCTGGTTTTGCTTGCGCTCAAACCGAGCCCGTTTACGGATCTCATTTCAAGAGATGGCAGACTAAGACCCTCTTGTGGCTCACTGCTATGGCGTGCACCGATTTGCGGAAGGTACTCCCAGAGGTCCGCTTACTCCTGAAGAGGATAAAGCGTTCGGGATGCCACCGTACTCTTTGTGGGTGCTGTCCTAAGTGTGCTTGGAGACAAGTTGGTTGACTTATCTGCACATACGAAATGGGAAGGAAGCATGGGATGCCTTTGGATGCTAAGTTTGTCTTTGCCGTCCAGGAGGTGGTGTATGCTATGGAGCGGTTCAATGACTACAGAATGGTTGAGAACCGATACGTGTAGAAGCAGACTCATGAGATACAGATCATGGCAAGGGCTTGAGCTCTCAAGTGTGTGCTAGGACAAGTTTGTCGCGGGATGCATTGTCGCTAAGCTTCCCCTTCATGGAGGAACTTTGCCCCTTCTCTGAAACATCAGAGGCATGAGTTCTCTGTTGAGAATATCATGGGATCTCTGGATGTTGAGAGGAAGAGGAGCAAAGACAAACCTGGAGGAACCGAGGACGTTTCGCCAATATGGTGCGGAAAAATGCCCACAAGTCCAAGGGAAAGAACAAGGTCTCCCAGACTACCAACTTCAAGAAGAAGGGGAAAACAAAGTAGAAAGATCCTTGCTGGGTGTGTAGCGAGACGGGCCATTGGGCTAATCGCTGGCCACAACCAAAGGAAAGAAATGTCAAGCTGGACAGAACTCAAATTCTATCAACATGGTCATTGGTAACACCGGGAAGGAACTACAGGGTATGGTAATATATTACCTACTGATTCTGTTTCAGCCCACAATGGTGGGTTGATACAAGTGCCAATGTTCATGTGTGTCGACATCTCCATGTTTCCTCTTGTACCGAGGTTCCTGGTAATGATGGGGAATGGTTACATGCTCTTCGTAAGTGTTGTACAGTAGATCGAAGTTTACTTGGAAGATCGTGCAAGCGAAGGCGTGCTATGTCCCTTCGATCAAGAAGAATCTCGTTAGTGGCTCCCGTCTTATGAAAGATGGGTTTAAGTTGGTGTTTGAGTCCAATGAAGTTGTATTGTCTAAGTATGGAACTTTTGTTGGAAAGGGATATGAAAGGGAATGTTGCGCTTCTCTCTAGAAGACTTCTGTGATAATGTTGTGAACCATGTAAGCACTAGTGTTAATGAAACTAATGTTTGGCATTCCGACTTTGTCATGTTAATTTTGGTTGTATGACGAGGCTAGCTGATATGAGTTTAATTCCGAAATTCACCTTTGTCAAAGGCTCTAAGTGTATGCTTGTAATGCAAGCAAAGCACCTCAAGCCTCACAAGCCTGCGAAGGAAAGAAACTTGGCACCACTAGAGCTCATACATTAGATCTATGTGAGATGAATGGTGAGTTGACAAAAGGGGGAAAGAAATATTTCATGACTTTGATTGATGATTCCACTAGTACTGTTATGTGTATCTCCCGAAAACTAAAGATGAGGCTCTTGATTTCTTTAAAATCTATAAGGTGAAGTTGAGAACCAACTTGAAAGAAAGATTAAAAGGTCGGTCCGACCGTGGTGGAGAGTACTTTTCTAATGAGTTCAATTTATTCTGTGGAACATGGTATAATCCATGAGGGGACGCCTCCCAATTCCACAATCAATGGGATTGCGGAAAGGAAAAACCGTACTCTAACAGTTTGGTTAGCGCCATGTTAGATGTTTCGGGTTTATCAAAGGAATGAGGGGAGGCTATATTGACTTCATGTCATGTCCTAAACCGTGTTCCATCCAAGAATAAAGAGATTACCCCTTATGAGGAATGGGAAAAGAAAAGGCCATCACTCTCCTACCTACGAACTTGGGGTTGTTTGGCTAAAGTGAATTTGCCAATCACCAAAAAACGAAAGCTTGGACCAAAAACCGTGGATTGTGTCTTTCTCGGCTATGCTTCTCATAGCATTGCTTATAGATTTTTGTGGTGAAATCAGAGTGGACGACATGAATGTTGGCACCATCTTTGAATCAAGAGATGCTACATTCTTTGAGGATATATTTCCTATGAGAGATATGCATGGCATGTCTAGTTGGGAATATGATCAATACATGAAACTCTATGAATCATGAGAATCGATGATGAGAGTTCAGATTCTGATGAGGATGACAATGAAGCTCAACAAGGAGTAAGAGACAAGGACTGCAAAGTCTTTTGGTAATGATTTCATTGTGTATCTTGTGGATGATACTCCACTACCATTTCAGAAGCTCTCGCATCTCCGATGCAGACTACTGGAAGGAAGCGGTTCAAAGCGAGATGATTCCATCTTGGCTAATGGAACGTGGGGGTTAGCGGCGTCCTTATGGGTGCAAACCTGCAGGATGTAAATGGGTATTTAAGAAGAAGCTTGAGCTGATGGTACTATTGAAAAGTACAAAGCACGGCTTGTAGCCAAAGGCTATACCAAAAGGAAAGCGAAGATTTCTTCGATACATACTCACAATGGCGAGATTGACCACCATTCGTGTACTACTGTCATTGGCTGCCTCACACGGTCTTCTGCGTTCATCAAATGGACGTTAAGACGGCTTTCTAAATGGAGAGTTGGACGGGGAAATTTACATGGAACAGCCTGATGGTTTCGTACTACAAGGTCAAGAAAGAAAGGTGGTAAATTAAAGAAATCCTTGTATGGCCTCAAACAAGCGCCCAAACAATGGCATGAGAAGTTTGAAAAGAACTTTGACATCTGTGGGCTTTGTTGTTAATGAAGCCGACAAATGTGTGTACTACCGCCATGGTGGGGTGAGGGAGTTGTTCTATGCTTGTATGTGGATGACATACTAATTCTTGGGACAAGTCTCAAAGTGATTGAGGTCAAAACCTTTTTATCTCAGTGTTTCGAGATGAAAGATCTTGGAGAAGCTGATGTTATATTAAACATCAAGCTATTGAGAGATGAGAATAATGGGATTACACTTGTGCAATCTCATTATGTTGAGAAGGTGTTGAGCAGATTTGGTTATGCTGATTGCAAATCTTCTCTCACACCTTATGATCCTAGTGTCTTGCTTCGAAAGAATGAAAAGGCAACTAGAGATCAGTTGAGATACTCTCAAATCATCGGTTCACTCATGTATTTAGCTTGCGCTACGAGGCCTGATATCTCGTTTGATGTATGCAAACTTAGCCGGTTTGTGGCCAACCCGGGAGATCATTGGCATGCTCTTGAGAGAGTGATGCGCTATCTAAAAGGAACCATGAGTTATGGAATTCATTATCCCGGGTATCCAAGAGTACTAGAAGGGTATAGTGATTCCAATTGGATTTATGATGCTAAAATGAAGGCCACAAGTGGATATGTTTTCACTCTTGGTGGTGGCGCCCGTTTCTGGAAGTCTTGCAAGCGAGACCATCTTAACAAGGTCAACTATGGAGCGAACTCCACGACATTAGATCTGCCCTTTGTAAAGCGGAATGGCTTACGTGAGCTCTTGATGGACTTGCCCATGGTTGAAAAACCAATGCGGCTATCCTCATGGGTGATAATCAAACTGTGATTATCAAAGTGAAAAGTTCTAAGGATAACATGAAAAGTTCCAAACATATCAAGAGGAGATTGAAGTCTGTCAGAAAACTGAAGAACTCGGAGTGATAGCATTGGATTATATCCAAAGTGCTAAGAATCTGGCAGATCCTTTCACAAAAGGACTATCAAGAAATACGATAGACCTTGCATCGAGGAAGATGGGTTTGAGACACTTGAGTTGCCGAGGGGTAACCCAACCTATGTAATCGGAAATTCCGTGAAGTAGGACCTGGGAAAACAAACCGGAGTAACTGAGTTGAGAGAAAATTTAATACTCCCACTCCGCTGCAGATGCAATTCTCTCATAGCTACTGTAAGGCAGGTTGACAATGTCTTAATGTGTTCTAAGCGGCTCTTGATGAGCGAAGGCGATGTCTCTCAGGGCGATCTTTGAAGAACACACCTATACGAGCGACACTACTGGTCACAGTGTGGGAGATTTGGGTGAATCTCTAGTAAGCTCATGAAAGCGAGGAGTATGACTTATAAGCTCCACCAGGGAAGGCTATGGTAGCCTAGTACCGTTTCGGCATTGAGTGCAAACTTGCTGCACAAAGACCGACAATTCAAGGCATAGTCCATTGTTCGGTTGTAGTCCAGCGTAGCACCTTGCCTAAGTGGAAGTTCAACTTAACAGTCTCCACCGAAGTGCATATTAATGGTAAAATGGAACTAATGTGCCATCGAGTGTGCATATGAGATCTGGTGGGGATTGTTAGATGTAGATGGGCTGCAGCCCAGTAAGGCAACCCATATAGTCTACAGTTCCTGAAATCTCAAGGCCCATCACGTTGGCAGCATGGGACAGCCTTGGGGGACAAAGTTTAGTCCCACATTGCTAGTTGGGAGTGAGTTGGAGTGGTATATAAGGGCTGCTTTCTTCTCCTTCCAAGTGAGTGAGAACCAGAAGGAGCCCTCGCGCCTCCTCCTCCTCTTCCATCCCCGTCTCGCCTCGTCTGGTGCCGCGTCGCGTTTCGTGACTCGAGTTCGAGGATTCGAGACACACTCAGGAAGCCTAAATTTTTTGTGGTGCACCAACTGAGTTGGGTACGTGTCGACTGCATGTGCATGCTCGCCGCGTGTCCATGGCTTCCTACGCTTGTCAACGCGGTCGGCTCTCTCGAGCTATGCAAGAGACGGATCAGATCTGGAGTCTCATACGCTACGATTCCATCTCTCTTACAAAGAAGTTCCTTTTCTTGCGCTACTTCGTCCCCCATCCTACTCCGTGCACACCGTACCCTGAGAGCAGGCTTCGAATCCGTCTCGTTGAGATCACGGAGGCAGGCGATAAGGTTTGGGGCGATCTGTGTGGCCCCCTTTTCTGTTAGTGCTCTTCTTCGACGGATCGGCTGCTTCATCGACGGATCCGACTACACCATGGGCGACATCAACAATACCCATGGCGGAGTGTGCTGCTCTGCTGGTCGACCTTCGGTCCCGCGATGTACGTCTTTTCCTCTCCTACCTTGCTGTGCTACTTGTTCCATGTTCAGATCTGATGCATGTGCTTAAGATGTGCGTGGTTAAGTATGCTTGTGCATCTGTAATGTTGCTTTCGGTAATTAATCTCATACGAAATTGCCTAATAATCCAACAATCAAAACCTTATATGCATAGGCAATTTTCAAATGCCGTTTTCTTTGCTGCGCGCTTAAACAGAGCCCGTTTACACGGGATCTCATTTCAAGAGATGGCGGGAATAAGACCCTCTTGTGGCTCCCTGTTATGGGCGTGCACCGAGTGCGGAAGGTATTCCCAGAGGTCCGCTACTCCTGAAGAGGATAAAGCGTTCGGGGATGCCACAGTAATCTTTGTGGGTGCCGTCCTAAGTGTGCTTGGAGACAAGTTGGTTGAGGCTTATCTGCACATGTCGAAATGGGAAGAACGTGGGATGCTGGATGCTAAGTTTGGTCTTGCCGATGGGAGGTGAGCTGTATGCTATGGAGCGGTTCAATGACTACGAATGGTTGAGAACCGATCTGAGTAGAACAGGCTCATGAGATAGAGATCATGGCAAAGGAACTGAGCTCCTCAAGTGTGTGCTACAGGACAAGTTTGTCGCGGGATGCATTGTCGCTAAGCTTCCCCTTCATGGAGGAACACACCACTTCTTTGAAACATCAGAGCACAGTTCTGTTGAGAATATCATGGGATCTGGATGTTGAGGGGAAGAGCGGGCAAAGACAAACACCTTTGGAGGGGCAGGAGCGTTACGCCAATATGGTGCAGAAAAATGCCCCTAAGTCAAGGGAAATAACAGGGAGTCTCCCAGGACTACCAACTTCAAGAAGAAGGGGAAAACGGAGAAGAAAGATCCTTCTTTGCCAGGTGTGTGGCGAGACGGGCCATTGGGCTAATCGCTGTCCACAACGGAAATGTCAAGCTGGACAGAACTCAACTTCTATCAACATGGTCATTGGTAACAGGAGGAAGGAACTCGGGGTATGGTAATATATTACCTCTGTTCTTTTGGTGTTTCAGCCCACGAGAATGGTGGGTTGATACAGTGCCAATGTTCATGTGTGTGACCATCTCCATGTTTACCTCTTACCAGGCACGAGGTTCCTCGGTAATGATGGGGAATGGGTTACATGCTCTGTTCGTGGTGTTGGCACGGTAGATCTGAAGTTTACTTCGGGAAAGATCGTGCAACTGAAGAACGTGTTGCATGTCCCTTCTATCAAGAAGAATCTCGTTAGTGGCTCCCGTCTTATGAAAGATGGGTTTAAGTTGGTGTTTGAGTCCAATAAAGTTGTATTGTCTAAGTATGGAACTTTTGTTGGAAAGATATGAATGTGAGGGAATGTTGCGCTTCTCTCTAGAAGACTTCTGTGATAATGTTGTGAACCATGTAAGCACTAGTGTTAATGAAACTAATGTTTGGCATTCACGACTTTGTCATGTTAATTTTGGTTGTATGACGCGGCTTGCTATGAGTTTAATTCCGAAATTCACCTTTGTCAAAGGCTCTAAGTGCCATACTTGTGTGCAAGCAAAGCAGCCTCGCAAGCCTCACAAGCCTGCGAAGGAAAGAAACTTGGCACCACTAGAGCTCATACATTCAGATCTATGTGAGATGAATGGTGAGTTGACAAGAAAAAAAAAAAATATTTCATGACTTTGATTGATGATTCCACTAGGTACTGTTATGTGTATCTCCTGAAAACTAAAGATGAGGCTCTTGATTTCTTTAAAATCTATAAGGCTGAAGTTGAGAACCAACTTGAAAGAAAGATTAAAAGGGTTCGGTCCGATCGTGGTGGAGAGTACTTTTCTAATGAGTTCAATTTATTCTGTGCGGAACATGGTATAATCCATGAGAGGACGCCTCCCAATTCCCCACAATCCAATGGGATTGTGGAAAGGAAAAACCGTACTCTAACAGATTTGGTTAACGCCATGTTAGATGTTTCGGGTTTATCCAAGGAATGGTGGGGGAGGCTATATTGACTTCATGTCATGTCCTAAACCGTGTTCCAACCAAGAATAAAGAGATTACCCTTATGAGGAATGGGAAAAGAAAAGGCCATCACTCTCCTACCTACGAACTTTGGGTTGTTTGGCTAAAGTGAATTTGCCAATCACCAAGAAGCGAAAGCTTGGACCAAAAACCGTGGACTGTGTCTTTCTCGATGCTTCTCATAGCATTGCTTATAGATTTCTTGTGGTGAAATCTGGAGTGGACGACATGAATGTTGGCACCATCTTTGAATCAAGAGATGCTACATTCTTTGAGGATATATTTCCTATGAGAGATATGCATGGCATGTCTAGTTGGGAATCTGATCCAATACATGAAACTCCTATGGAGTCGATGGGGAATCTGATGATGAGAGTTCAGATTCTGATGAGGATGACAATGAAGCTCTAAGAGACAAAGGACTGCAAAGTCTTTTGGTAATGATTTCATTTGTATCTTGTGGATGATACTCCCACTACCATTTCAGAAGCTCTCGCATCTCCTGATGCAGACTACTGGAAGGAAGCGGTTCAAAGCGAGATGGATTCCATCTTGGCTAATGGAACGTGGGAGTTAACTGAGCGTCCTTATGGGTGCATGATGCGCGTAGATGTACACGTCCGTTGGGAACCCCAAGAGGAAGGTATGATGCGCACAGTGGCAAGTTTTCCCTCAGTATGAAACCAAGGTTTAATCAAAACAGTGGGAGCCAAGAAGCACGTTGAAGGTTGATGGTGCGAAATGTGATGCGGCGCAACACAGGATTAGCGCCAACGCGAACACTGTACAACCCAAGTACTTTGCCCCAACGAAGCAGTGAGGTTGTCAATCTCAACTGGCTGTAACAAAGGATTAAACGTATCGAGTGGAAGATGTTTGCAAAGAAAACGGTAGAAACACAATTGCGAGGTGTATGCTATGTAAAGAATAGGACCGGGGTCCACGGTTCACTAGAGGTGTCTCTCCCATAAGATAAAAAGCATGTTGGGTGAACAAATTACAGTGGCAATTGACAAATAGAGAAAGGCATAACAATGCATATACATGATATGATAAATATAGTGAGATTTAATTGGGCATTACGACAAAGTACATGACCGCCATCCATTGCATCTATGCCTAAAAAGTCCACCTTCAGGTTATCATCCGAACCCCCTCCAGTATTAAGTTGCAAAGCAACAGACAATTGCATTAAGTATGGTGCGTAATGTAATCAACAACTACATCCTTAGACATAGCATCAATGTTTATCCCTAGTGGCAACAGACATCCACAACCTTAGAACTTTCTGTCACTGTCCCAGATTCAATGGAGGCATGAACCCACTATCGAGCATAAATACTCCCTCTTGGAGTTAAGAGTAAAACTTGGCAGCCTCTACTAGAAACGGAGAGCATGCAAGATCATAAACAACACATGAACAATAGATTGATAATCACCATAATCATAGTACTCTCTATCTATCGGATCCCGACAAACACAACATATAGTATTACGGATAGATGATCTTGATCATGTTGGGCAGCTCACAAGATCCAACAATGAAGCACAACAAGGAGAAGACGACCATCTAGTTACTATGGACCCATGGTCAGGGGTGAACTACTCACTCATCACTCTGGAGGCGACCATGGCGGTGTAGAGTCTCGGAGATGAATCCCCTCTCCGGCGGTGCGAGCCGTCCTGAATCCCCGAGATGGGATTCGCGGCGGCGTCTCTGGAGGTTTCGTATCGTGGCTCTCGTGCTGGGGTTTCGCGACGAGGCTTTAAGTAGGCGGAGGGTCAACGCGGGGGCCACACGGGGCCCAGGGGTAGGTCGGGCAGGCTTACCGCGCAGCGGCCACCCTACGACGCCTCGTGGCCCCACTCCGTTATCTCTTCGGTCTTCCCAGAGCTTCGTGCAAAAATAGGACCCTGGCGAAGTTTCGTCCAATTCCGAGAATATTTCTTTACTAGGATTTGAAAAAACAGCAGAAGAAAACAGCAAGCTGGCTCTTCGACATCTTGTTAATAGGTTAGTTCGAGAAAATGCATAAATATGACATATAATGCATAAAACATGTAGGTATCATCAATAAAGTAGCATGGAACATAAGAAATTATCGATACGTTGGAGACGTGTCATCCATGAATTAATACCTCGTCTAGAGTGTAAACGATAAAAAGATAATTTCGAGTGACATGCCATCATAATCTTGATCATACTATTTGTAAACATATGTAATGAATGCAGCGATCAAAGCAAGGTAATGACATGAGTAAACAAGCTGAATCATATAGCAAAGACTTTTCATGAATAGTACTTCAAGACAAGCATCAATAAGTCTTGCATAAAGAGTTAACTCATAAAGCAATAAATCAAAGTAAAGGGTGTTGAAGCAACACATAGGAAGATTAATTTAGCGGTTGCTTTCAACTTATATGTATATCATGGATATTGTCAACATAAAGTAGTATAACAAGTGCAATATGCAAGTATGTAGGAATCAATGCACAGTTCACACAAGTGTTTGCTTCTAGGTGGAAGGAGATAGGTAAGCTGACTCAACAATAAAAGTAAGAATGGTCCTTCAAAGAGAAAGCATCGATTGCTGTATTTGTGCTAGAGCTTTTATTTTGAAAACATGAAACAATTTTGTCAACGGTAGTAATAAAGCATATGAGTTATGTAAATTATATCTTACAAGTTGCAAGCCTCATGCATAGTATACTAATAGTGCCGCACCTCATCCTACTTAGCTTGGACTACGGATCTTCGCATGCATGTTTCAACCAAGTGTCACAAAGGGGTACCTCCATGCCGCCTGTACAAAGGTCTAAGGAGAATGCTCGCATTTCGGATTTCTGCTTTTGATTATTCTCAACTTAGACATCCATACGGGACAACATGGACAACGATAATGGACCCTCTTAAATGCATAAGCATGTAGCAAAGTTTATTATTCTCATATGAGATTGAGGATATATGTCCAAAGCTGAAACTTCAACCATGGTTCATGGCTTTAGTTAGCGGCCCAATGTTCTTCTCTAACAATTTTGCATGCTCCAACCACTAAAATGATAGATCCTTGAGACAAGACGGACATGCATAGCAACTCACATGATATTCAACAATAGTTGATGGCGTTCCCCCGAAGCATGGTTATCGCACAACAAGCAACTTAATAAAATATAAAGTGCATAAGTACATATTCAATACTACGATAGTTTTAAGGCTATTTTGTCCCATGAGCTATATATTGCAAAGGTGAATGATGGAATTTTAAAGGTAGCACTCAAGCAATTTACTTTGGAATGGCGGAGAAATACCATGTAGTAGGTAGGTATGGTGGACACAAATGGCATAGTAGTTGGCTCAAGGATTTTGGATGCATGAGAAGTATTCCCTCTCGATACAAGGTTTAGCTAGCAAGGTTATTTGAAGCAAACTCAAGGATGAACAAGTGCAGCAAAACTCACATGAAAGACATATTGTAAACATTATAAGACTCTACACCGTCTTCCTTGTTGTTCAAAACTCAATACTAGATATTATCTAGACCTTAGAGAAACCAAATATGCAAATCAAATTTTAGCAAGCTCTATGTATTTCTTCATTAATGGGTGCAAAGCATATGATGCAAGAGCTTAAACATGAGCACAACAATTGCCAAGTATCACATTATCCAAGACATTTTAGAATTACTACATGTAGCATTTTCCAATTCCAACCATATAACAATTTAACGAAGAAGAAACATGAACATTATAGTAAAGCCTAAGGACACATGTGTCCATATGCAAACAGCGAGCGTGTCTCTCTCCCAAAAGTGAATGCTAGGATCCATCTTATTCAAACAAAAACAAAAAACAAAAACAAACCGACGCTCAAGTAAAGAACACAAGATGTGATTGAATAAAAATATAGTTTGGGAGGAACCGATGATGTTGTCGATGAAGGGGATGCCTTGGGCATCCCAAGCTTAGACAGCTTGAGTCTTCTTAAAATATGCAGGGGTGAACACGGGGCATCCCAAGCTTAAACTTCACTCCTCTTGATCATAGTATATCATTCTCCTCTCTTGACCCTTAAGCTTCCTTCACACCAAACTTCAAGCAAACTCATTAGAGGGTTAGTGCATCATTAATAATTCACTCATTCAGAGGTGACACAATCATTATTTTCACTTCTGGACATTGCATAATGCTACTGGACATTAGTGGATCAAAGAAATAAATCCAACATAGCAAAAGAGGCAATGCGAAATAAAAGGCAGAATCTGTCAAAAACAGAACAGTCGTAAAGACGAATTTAAAGCGGGCACAGACTTGCTCAAATGGAAAAACTCAAAACTAATGAAAGTTGCGTACATATCTGAGGATCACGCTCGTAAATTGGAAGATTTTTTCGAATTTCTACAGGGAACTGTGCCCAGATTCGTGACAGACAGCAATGCTGTTTCTGCGCAGCGATCCCAAATATAACATCAACTTTGACATAGAAACTTTACTTGGCACAAAAACATGATAAGGAGAGGTTGCTACAGTAGTAAACAACTTCCAAGACTCAATAAAACAAAAAATTGCTGTAGGTAAAAACATGGGTTGTCTCCCATAAGCGCTTTTCTTTAACGCCTTCAGCTAGGCGAAAGTGCAAATCAAGTAACATCGAGAGTAGAAGAATCAACATCATAGCTTGTTCTAATAATAGAATCAAAAGGCAACTTCATTCTCTTTCTAGGGAAGTGTTCCATACCTTTCTTGAGGAAATTGATATTTAATATTACCTTCCCTCATATCAATAATAGCACCAACAGTTCCAAGAAAAGGTCTTCCCAACACAATTGGACAAGATGCATTGCATTCGATATCCAAGACAACAAAATCAACGGGGACAAGGTTATTGTTAACCGTAATATGCACATTATCAATCCTCCCCAAGGTTTCTTTTTAACATTATCGCAAGATTAACATCCAAATAACAATTCTTCAATGGTGGCAAGTCAAGCATATCATAAATCTTTTTAGGCATAACAGAAATACTTGCACCAAGATCACATAAGGCATTACATTCAAAGTCATTGAATTTCATTTTAATGATGGGCTCCCAACCATCTTCTAACTTTCTAGGAATAGAAGTTTCAAGTTTTAGTTTCTCTTCTCTAGCTTTTATGAGAGCATTTGTAATATGTTTTGTAAAAGCTAAATTTATAGCACTAGCATTAGGACTTTTAGCAAGTTTTTGTAAGAACTTTATAACTTCAGAGATGTGGCAATCATCAAAATCTAAATCATTATGAGCTACGGCAATGGGATCATTGTTCCCAAGGTTGGAAAAAATTTCAGCAGTTTTATCACAAGCGATTTCAGCGGTTTAGCAATTTCGAGCAGTTTTGTACGCTTTGCACTAGGAGTAGAAACATTGCCAACACCAATTATATTACCATTGATAGTAGGAGGTGCAGCAACATGTGAAGAATTAGCATTGCTAGTGGTGGTAATAGTCCAAACTTTAGCTACATTTTTCTCTTTAGCTAGTTTTTCATTTTCTTCTCTATCCCACCTAGCACGTAGTTCAGCCATTAATCTTATATTCTCATTAATTCTAACTTGGATGGCATTTGCTGTAGTAGTAATCTTATTATCAATATCATTATTAGGCATAACTTTCAATTTTAAAAGATTTACATCAGAGGCAAGTCTATCAACTCTAGAAGCGATAGTATCAATTTTATCAAGCTTTTCCTCAACAGATTTGTTAAAAGCAGTTTGTGTACTAATAAATTCTTTAAGCATAGCTTCAAGACCAGAGGGTACATTCTATTATTGTTGTAAGAATTCCCATAAGAATTACCATAACCATTACCATTAGCGAAGGATATGGCCTATAGTTATTCCGATAAGCATTGTTGTTGAAATTATTATTTTTAATGAAATTCACATCAACATTTTCTTCTTGAGCAACAATGAAGCTAAAGGAACATTATTTGGATCTACATTAGATCTACCATTCACAAGCATAGACATAATCACATCAATCTTATCACTCAAGGAAGAGGTTTCCTCAAAATTTACCTTCTTACCTTGTGGAGCTCTTTCCGTGTGCCATTCAGAGTAATTTATCATCATATCATCAAGAAGTTTTGTAGCCGCCCCAATGTGATGGACATAAAAGTACCTCCAAGCTGAATCCAATAAATTCCGCGAAGAAAAATTTAGTCCTGCATAGAAGGTTTGGATGATCATCAAGTAGTGAGTCCATGGGTTGGGCAATTCTTTACCAAAGTTTTCATTCTCTCCCATGCTTGAGCAACATGTTCAGTATCTAATTGCTTAAAATTCATTATGCTACTTCTCAAAGATATAATTTTAGCGGGAGGATAATATCTACCAATAAAAGCATCCTTGCATTTAGTCCATGAATCAATACTATTCTTAGGCAAAGATAGCAACCAATCTTTAGCTCTTCCTCTTAATGAGAAAGGAAACACTTTTAATTTAATAATATCACCATCTACATCTTTATACTTTTGCATTTCACAAAGTTCAACAAAATTATTGAGATGGCAGCAACATCATCGGAACTAACACCGGGAAATTGATCTCTCATAACCAAGTTGGTAAAGAGGGTTTAATTTCAAAGAATTCTGCTGTAGTAGCAAGTGGAGCAATAGGTGTGCATAGAAATCATTATTATTTGCATTTGTGAAGTCACACAACTTAGTATTTTCAGGGGTATTCATTTTAGCAACGGTAAATAAAACAAACTAGATAAAGTAAATGCAAGTAACTAATTTTTTTGTGTTTTGATATAGAGAGCAAGACAATAAATAAAGTAAAACTAGCAACTAATTTTTTTGTGTTTGATTTAGTGCAGCAAACAAAGTAGTAAATAAAATAAAGCAAGACAAAAACAAAGTAAAGAGATTGAGAAGTGGAGACTCCCCTTGCGCGTGTCTTGATCTCCCGGCAACGGCGCCAGAAAAGTGCTGTTACCGTGGGAGGCAATTTTCTGTGGTGTAACTTTTCTTCGAGTTCCGGCAGCGGCGCGGAAAAAGTGCTTGATGCGTAGATGTACACGTCGTTGGGAACCCCAAGAGGAAGGTATGATGCGCCGTGGCAAGTTTTCCTCGATATGAAACCAAGGTTTAATCGAACCGATGGAGCCAGAAAGCACGTTGAAGGTTGATGGTCGTGAAATGTGATGCGGCGCAACACCGGGGATTCGGGCCAACGAACTGCACAACACAACCCAAGTACTTTGCCCCAAGCAAACAGTGAGGTTGTCAATCTCCCGGCTTGCGTAACAAAGGATTAAACGTATCGAGTGGAAGATGTTTGCAAAGAAAACGGTAAACACAATTGCGGTAGATTGTATGCTATGTAAAGAATAGGACCGGGGTCCACGATTCACTAGGTGTCTCTCCCATAAGATAAAAGCATGTTGGGTGAACAAATTACAGTGGGCAATTGACAAATGAGGCATAACAATGCATATACATGATATGATAAATATAGTGAGTTTAATTGGGCATTACGACAAAGTACATAGACCGCCATCCATGCATCTATGCCTAAAAAGTCCACCTTCGAGGTTATCATCCGAACCCCCTCCGGTATTAAGTTGCAAAGCAACAGGGACAATTGCATTAAGTATGGTGCGTAATGTAATCAACAACTACATCCTTAGACATAGCATCAATGTTTTATCCCTAGTGGCAACACATCCACAACCTTAGAACTTTCGTCCTGTCCCGATTCAATGGAGGCATGAACCCACTATCGAGCATAAATACTCCCTCTTGGAGTTAAGAGTAAAAACTTGCCCGAGCCTCTACTAAAACGGAGAGCATGCAAGATCATAAACAACACATGAACAATAGATTGTAATCACCATAATCATAGTACTCTCTATCCATCGGATCCGACAAACACAACATATAGTATTACAGATAGATGATCTTGATCATGTTAGGCAGCTCACAAGATCCAACAATGAAGCACAACAAGGAGAAGACGACCATCTAGCTACTGCTATGGACCCATGGTCCGGGGGTGAACTACTCACTCATCACTCCGGAGCGACCATGGCGGTGTAGAGTCCTCAGGAGATGAATCCCCTCTCACGCAGGGTCTGGGACGATCTCCAGAATCCCCGAGATGGGATTCGCGGCGGCGGCGTCTCGGTAAGGTTTTCCGTGTCGTGGCTCTCGGTATTGGGGGTTTCTCGACGGAAGCTTTAAGTAGGCGGAGGGTCAGCGCGGGGGCCACACGAGGGGCCCGGGGGTAGGTCGGCGCGGCCGGGGCTTGGGCCGCGCCGGCCACCCCTCAGCCGCCTCGTGGCCCCCTTCGTTATCTCTTCGGTCTTGGAAGCTTCGTGCAAAATAGGACCCTGGGCGAAAGTTTCGTCCAATTCCGAGAATATTTCTTTACTAGGATTTCTGAAACCAAAAACAGCAGAAAGCACAGCGGCTCTTGACATCTTGTTAATAGGTTAGTTCAGAAAATGCATAAATATGACATATAATGTGCATAAAACATGTAGGTATCATCAATAAAGTAGCATGGAACATAAGAAATTATCGATACGTTGGAGACGTATCAGTGCAAGCCTGTAGGATGTAAATGGGTATTTAAGAAGAAGCTGATGGTACTATTGAAAAGTACAAGCTGGCTTGTCAAAGGCTATAAAAAAGGAAGCGAAGATTTCTTCGATACATACTCTGTGGCGAGATTGACCACCATTCGTGTACTACATCATTGGCTGCCTCACACGGTCTTCTCGTTCATCAAATGGACGTTAAGACGGCTTTCCTAAATGGAGAGTTGGACGAGGAAATTTACATGGAACATCCTGATGGTTTCGTACAAGGTCAAGAAAGAAAGGTGTGTAAATTAAAGAAATCCTTGTATGGCCTCAAACAAGCGCCCAAACAATGGCATGAGAAGTTTGAAAGAACTTTGACATCTGTGGGCTTTGTTGTTAATGAAGCCGACAAATGTGTGTACTACCGCCATGGTGGGGGTGAGGGAGTTGTCCTATGCTTGTATGTGGATGACATACTAATTCTTGGGACAAGTCTCAAAGTGATTGAGGAGGTCAAAACCTTTTTATCTCAGTGTTTCGAGATGAAAGATCTTGGAGAAGCTGATGTTATATTAAACATCAAGTTCTGAGAGATGAGAATAATGGGATTACACTTGTGCAATCTCATTATGTTGAGAAGGTGTTGAGCAGATTTGGTTATGCTGATTGCAAATCTTCTCTCACACCTTATGATCCTAGTGTCTTGCTTCGAAAGAATGAAAAGGCAACTAGAGATCAGTTGAGATACTCTCAAATCATCGGTTCACTCATGTATTTAGCTTGCGCTACGAGGCCTGATATCTCGTTTGCTGTATGCAAACTTAGCCGGTTTGTGGCCCCGGGAGATGATCATTGGCATGCTCTTGAGAGAGTGATGCGCTATCTAAAAGGAACCATGAGTTATGGAATTCATTATACCGGGTATCCAAGAGTACTAGAAGGGTATAGTGATTCCAATTGGATTTATGATGCTAAAATGAAGGCCACAAGTGGATATGTTTTCACTCTTGGTGGTGGCTGTTTCTGGAAGTCTTGCAAGCAGACCATCTTAACAAGGTCAACTATGGAGCAGAACTCACAGCATTAGATTGTCGAAGCGGAATGGCTTCGTGAGCTCTTGATGGACTTGCCCATGGTTGAAAAACCAATACCGGCTATCCTCATGAACTGTGATAATCAAACTGTGATTATCAAAGTGAAAAGTTCTAAGGATAACATGAAAAGTTCCAAACATATCAAGAGGAGATTGAGTCTGTCAGAAAACTGAAGAACTCCGGAGTGATAGCATTGGATTATATCCAAAGTGCTAAGAATCAGATCCTTTCACAAAAGGACTATCAAGAAATACGATAGACCTTGCATCGAGGGAGATGGGTTTGAGACCCACTTGAGTTGCAGGGGGTAACCCAACCTATGTAATCGAAATTCCGTGTAGTAGGACCTGGAAAACAAACCAAGATGGGTTGAGAGAAAATTTAATACTCCCACTCCGCTGCAGATGCAATTCTCTCATAGCTATTGTAAGGCAGGTTGACAATGTCTTAATGTGTTCTAAGCGGCTCTTGATGAGCGAAGACGCTGGCCTACAGGGCGATCTTTTGAAGAACACACCTATACGAACGACACTACTGGTCATAGTGTGGGAGATTTGGGTGAATCTCTAGTAAGCTCATGAAGGGCCGAGGAGTATGACTTATAAGCTCCACCCGAGGGGAAGGCTATGGTAGCCTAGTACCGTGCCGGCATTGAGCGAAACTTGCTGCACAAAGACCGACAATTCAAGGCATAGTCCATTGTTCGGTTGTAGTCAAGCGTAGCACCTTGCCTAAGTGGAAGTTCAACTTAACGGTCTCCCGGGTATATTAAACAGTAAATGGAACTAATGTGCCATCTGATGTGCATATGAGATCTGGTGGGGGATTGTTAGATGTAGTTGGGCTGCAGCCCAGTAAGGCAGCCCATATAGTCTACAATTCCTGAAATCTCAAGGCCCATCACGTTGGCAGCTTGGAACCTTGAGGGACAAAGTTTAGTACATTGCTAGTTGGGAGTGAGTTGGAGTGGTATATAAGGCTGCTGTTCTACTCCTTCCAAGTGAGTGAGAATAGAAGGAGCCCTCGCGCCTCCTCCTCCGCCCGCCCGCCTCGCCTCGTCTCGTCTCGTCTCGTCACGCACGCACGTCGCGTTTCGTGACTCGAGTTCGAGTTCGAGACACACTCAAAGCCTAAATTTTTGCTTGGTGCACCAACCGAGTTGGGTACGTGTCGACCTGCATGTGCATGCTGCCGCGTGTCCCTGGCTTCCTACGCGTGTCCAGCGGTCGGCTCTCCTCCCAGGCTATACCAAGAGACGGATCAGATCGGAGTCTCATACGCTGTTCATCTCTCCAAAGAAGTTCCTTTTCTGCGCTACTCTCTAGTCTTCCCCATCCCGGCGGCTACGTGCCGGCCGTCCGGGAGAGCAGGCCTCGAAACTCCGTCCGTTGAGATCTGCACCGGGAGGCAGGCGATAAGGTTGGGAGCGTCTCGGCGCGGCTTGCTCGCTTGTTCGTGCTCTTCTTCGACGGATCGGACTGCTTCATCGACAGATCCGACTACACCATAGGCGACATCAACAATACCCATGGTGGTGGTGCTGCTGCTGGTGCGACCTTCCCGGTCGCGATGTACGTGCTTTTCCTCTCCTACCTTGCATTGCTACTTGTTCCATGTTCAGATCTGATGCATGTGCTTAGTCTGATGTGCGTGGTTAAGTATGCTTGTGCATCTGTAATGTTGCTTTCGGTAATTAATCTCATACGGAAATTGCCTAATAATCCAACACGGAGATACCAATTACACCCAGACTCTGCAACAACATCATGCCCTAGTGGCATAAAAGATGCACACAGCCAAAAAAGAAAGAAGAATTACAAAAAAAAAAGTCCCGCTACAGAGATCGAAAACTCGAAACAGCAACACTGACACCACACAGACAACACCAGAAGATAAGATTCTCCATGAGCGACGCCTCCAATAAGGAAACAATGCACAAACGATATCGTCGCCCGATCACAGATCTTATGTTTTAACCCTGAAGAAAGTCCTCTCTCTCAAAACAATGCCTTCAACAACAACATTGCCATGCACAACCAGTTAAGGTCAGACCTTGGATTTTTACCCTGAAAGATAGAACTCTGAACTTCTCCTCTGCAGTCGTCCCCACATACAAGCCGATGTTCGAAGTCACGAAGCTCCAAGCCAATTCCACCTGACCACCAAGATCCGACCACAGTTGCTCTTCCACCGACCTTGGCTTTCATGCACTTCTCCGTCAGCACCATGGAAAGAAAACGAGCTCCATGATATTAACAGCCAGCAGAGATTCGAAGCGCTCCCTCTGAAACCAAACGATCATATAAAAAATCATGGGTGCGCATGACCGAAAGAACCCAATCCAGCAATCTTCAGGCATTGATTGCACAATAAATTTCGCCGGCAGGACCTTCCGGAACACGACAATCCAGCCAACCCGGCGGGAAGAAGCATCCGACCGATCTTCACTTGGCGCGAGAGGAATCCTAGGACGATTATTAGGCAGAATGGCAGCCCCCCTCGTCGCTGCCCGCCGACCACCTCTGGCGCATGAGATGGACACCATCGGTTCCGGCCGTCCTCAGCGATGCAAGGGATAGCCCGGGGAAGCCTCGACACCAAGGACGGAGAAGGGGCAGCCCGCCGGACCCAAAGGGGCCAGCGCACCACCATCTGCCGTCTCCGCCAGCTAGAAGCCTCGCCCAGGTCGCCGTCAGCCCGCATCACCGTCTATGGATGGAGGGGCTGAACGCCGCCGCGCCCCTCGATCCGCGACAGAGGAGGGCCGCCGCCGCCGCGCCATACAGGCTTTGTGCTGCGACGCCCTGGGCGGCGGGAGAGGAGGCCGGGGGTAAGGGACGCCGAGGGAGCGCATGGGGGGAGGCCGCGCGGCGCCGCCGCATGGGAGCGGGAGGGAGGTTAGGGTTATACATTGTAACTTGTTAATGTTCCCGTAAAGTTACAATGGGCGAGAGATCTGACCAATCCTGCATTGATTAACTTGATTCCATCACGGCGAGCCGCAAGCCACGGATTGGCCGTGGCGTAGCGGCGTAGCAACACCCGCTCAATAACGCAGGCAGGACAGAATCGTGTCCGGCGAGAAAAGAGCAGAGCCCGGCCGGCGACACCACGGCGGCACGGCGCGTACTGATAGGTAGCAGCATATGCTGTGGATGCCTGGTCGCCGTCCCGGCGTCCCGGCTTAATCACAGGCAGGGGCTACCTGAGAACGCTACGTTACCGGGGTCGTACTTAAGCATGGTTGGTTAGACGCGAATCACAGCGCAACTGAGAGTAACCACTGCTGGAAGGACGACGTAACTACCACTTCCACCGTACGAGCTGTGCGCCTGTATGCCGTTTTGAGCGGCTCCAGTTGATCCAGACAGCATCACTTGTCCGGAAAGTTCAATACAAGGATCACCACACAAAGAGACAAACAAACAAGAAAATCAAGAGTTAATCATGCATATGGAAGCACTACCCATGGAGAGAAATCGGCTACGTGCGGTCGTGCTGCTTTCCGCGGTCATGGTCATGCTATCGCTGAGCTCGTGCTGCGCCTCGTCGACGGGTGGGGGCGGCGGCGGGCAGCTGCTGCACCCGGTGATACTGATCCCGGGCTCCGGCGGCAACCAGCTTGAGGCGCGGCTCACGGACGACTACAGGCCGTCGACCCTGACGTGCCGGCTGTGGCCGCCGGTGCGCGGGCGCGGCGGGTGGTTCCGCCTGTGGTTCGACCCGTCCGTCCTGCTCGCGCCCCTCACTCGGTGCTTCGCTGAGCGGATGATGCTCTATTACGACCGCGACGCCGACGACTACCGCAACGCGCCCGGCGTCGAGACCAGGATCTCCGACTTCGGCTCCACCTCCACCCTCCGCTACCTCGACCCAACCCTCAAGTACGTGCTCTGTTCTTGGTAATGTGCAGATGTTGCGATGGCAATGGCGTGACAGTAAGGCAAATTGACGTGCAGGCTACTGACGGGGTACATGGACACCCTGGCGACCACGCTGGAGAAGGCCGGGTACGAGGAGGGGCACACCCTCTTCGGCGCGCCGTACGACTTCCGCTACGGCCTCGCCGCGCCGGGGCACCCGTCGCAGGTGGGCAGCGCGTACCTGGACCGCCTCCGGCTGCTGGTGGAGTCGGCCTGCGCGGCGAACGGCGGCAGGCCGGCGATCCTCGTGGCGCACAGCCTCGGCGGGCTGTACGCGCTGCAGCTGCTGGCGCGCGCGCCGCCCTCCTGGCGCGCCGCGCACGTGAAGCGCCTGGTCACGCTCTCCGCGCCATGGGGCGGGTCCGTGCAGGTGATGCTCACCTTCGCGTCCGGCAACACCCTCGGCGTGCCGTTCGTGGACGCGTCCCTCATCCGCGCCGAGCAGCGCAGCTCCGAGAGCAACCTCTGGCTGCTGCCCACGCCCAAGGTCTTCGGCAACACCACGCTCGTCGTCTCGGAGCGGCACAACCGGTCCTACTCCGCCAAGAACGTCACGCAGTTCCTGCAGGACATCGGGTTCGCGGAGGGGGTGGAGCCCTACCGGGCGCGGACGCGGCCGCTCGGCGAGGCCCTGCCGGAGCCCGGCGTGCCGGTCACGTGCCTGGTGGGCACCGGCGTCGACACGGTGGAGAGCCTCGTGTTCGGGGAGGAGGGGTTCGACGCGGGCCCCGTCAAGGTGGTGTACGGCGACGGCGACGGGACGGTGAACCTGGCCAGCCTCGTGGGGCCGATCAAGGCGTGGTCCGACTCGCCGGCGCAGATCATCGAGGTGGTGGAGCTGCCCAAGGTGTCGCACACCGGCATCCTAAACGACAAGAGCGCGCTCCAGCAGATACTCCGGATCGTTGATTCCATCAATCTAAACGCCACGAGAACGAGCCAATGAGCCATCAGTCCACTTAGCTACGGAGTGAAACACCTTTTATCGATTAGATTTGGGAGTTTACACTAATTTGATTTGTGCCATTAATTATTTGCTAGTTACAGAAATTTCATTGTTCTGTTAGTTTTCAATAGATGTAAAATATTTGATAATCCTTAGCCCACCAAGGTCATACGCCAAGTTTGACATTTTGATATCTTATAAAAACATAACTATCAGATCAACTTTCTTGGACTCAGCTTCTCAGAGATGCTCATTAGAATAGAGTGTGCATGCTTGCACTTTGTGAACGTCTGCGTTTGTTACATGTTTCGCAAAATAAAAATGTTAACCACACATGAAGGTATGAAATTAACATGCATATTTGTTGAGTTTGAGTCTACTAGAACAAGCTGAACACAAAAAGATCCCACTAAAATAAATTTACCTCCCACCATAAATTTTTGACTCTCTCCAATTCATATTACTTATCACTAGTATGAACAAAATATATTTAAAATACATCCATGTTAGGGACAATTGATATGGATCAGAGGGAGAACATGATTTTAAACATGTAATTGGGGGAAAATTTACCTTTTAAATTATGTACACTAGTTTTCCTTCTACCCCCTCCGTTCTAACTGTAAGATATATAAGTTTAGTCGAAAGTCAACATCTTTAAAGTTTGACCAAGTTCATATAGAAAAATATGAACATCTAGAATACTAAATTAATACTCATCCAATTCAAAAAAGTATCGGCTTTTTGCAAAACAATCCTCTTGTTTCTCTCACCCCGTAGTCCAGACCACACCTAACATCTCCCACACATCGCCCACCACCACTCCGCTCAGGTTTCCCACAAGGCCACAAGCCATCTCTACTTGGCCACGAAGCTCCCCTCTCAGCCGAGCTCACGCCACCTCCCCACCGTGATATCTTCCCCTCGCTGTGCCACCTCCCCTCTTCGTTGCGCTCCCCTCCACTCGCCACAATGTACCATCATATCTCAACTCGTAGGAGACCGAATAGCCATATCCGGTGACAACGAGATTGGATCCATTGACTACCAGCCCGCGCGTGCCCGATCCGGTGGCCGTGCGAGGCCGAAATCAAGGAGGTGGTTAGAGGTGGTGGTGGAACCAAGAGAGGGCGACTTGGACCTGCTAGATGATCTGGATATGGCCTGAAGTTCCTTCGACGATGACATGTACGTCCTGAAGATTGAGAAAGCGAGACGAGAGGTGAGATAGGCGGGCGAGCGGCCAATCCACATCTGGATGGGATTTTCGTCAATTTTGAATTAATAAGGATTACTCCCTCCGTTCCTAGATATAAGCCATATTGTTTTTTTAGATTTTTTTAGAATATAATGTGTATTGTATTGCACCACTTGTATGGACAATAATTTTTTGATTTTATTACTTTTTATCTTATGCAAATTCCTCTATTAGCTCATGTTAATTGCTTAGGGTTAATTCGGCCCAAACATGGTGTAATTTTTTCTCAATGTGCGCTATTTAATATCCATGCCACAAACTATATAGCTTATATCTCGAAATCGGAGGGAGTATTTCATAAAGTGACATTGTACTAAGGGTCTAAATTTTTTCGTATCGGAGGGAGTATCAATAGATTCATCATAAAATATATTTTCTCGGTAGGTCTATTTAATATTTTAGGTGTTTTGAATATGTTTTGTAAATATTTGGTAAAACTTAGTAGGATTTGATTTTTGACTAAACATATACAATTTATATTTTAGAACAGAGGGGTATTTTTTTGTAGTACAAGTTATGTGTCACCAACTTACAGGCTGCTGGACTAGTTTTACACTACCTAGAACATGCAATTTTGGGCAAACAACACTGTAATTTTTTCTTGATTTGACTCGATTTTTTTACAAGGGATCATTACAAATTTTCAGAGGGCAGAGGGGAGTAGTAGGTGCACAAGATCTCAGGGTTGATCATAGTCGTTACACCAAGAATTAAGAAGGAGATTGAGGAGGGAGTGTTGCAGCGAAAAGACCAAAGTCTAATGTCTTCAATGCAGCACCGCGCGACCAAAGAGACACCCTCCATGACCCCATTTAAGGTGAGGGCATTTCGCTGCTTCTAGATGCTCCAGACAATCGTCGTGTTGACAGTGGTCTCTTCATGGCTGCATCAACACGAAAGCCAGAAGTTGGGGAAGATAGCGAAGCCGTGATATCTGTAAGTTCACACATCGATTGTAGGTAGTTTTCAAAACTAAGAGTATCGAATCCACGATAGAGCTTTATTGATAATGGCTTTATCTCCTCTCCTTACATTCGCTTAAAGGTACATGCAAGTTTTCTTTAAATTCAAAGCAAAATAAAAGTAATTGTTTTTAGTGGTTATGAACAAAATAAATAAAATAAACTAAAATAAAATAAAATAAACAAGAACATGTGAATGATGATAAAGTAAATAAAACTCAATAAAGGTAAAGCGTTCTCGGGACTTGCGGATCATCCACTAGCCTAGATATGGTGATTAGGAATATGAATTTTGTCTTTTAGATATGTCTGTGTGGCAAGGTTCCTTATATGGATGCACCAGTATCAAGTGTGAAGTGTGTGGAGACCTTGGGCACACAACATCATAGTGTAATATCCTGTCAAAAGACTTCAATCAAATCTTTGAAGTCAGCTAAGCTCAAAATAGTCCATATTCTCAAAATTACAATCCAAAATGGAGAAACCGTCCAAATCTGTCTTATAAAGGAAATGTATCTGGATGTAATTGGCAGTAGTAGTATAGCAGTTCTAATCACTCCGGGCATAAAACCCGAATCCCGAATCCCGAACCCGAAATTCCCGATCCCGAACCCGTTTATCCCGAACCCGAAAAACCCGAGCACATATTCGGGACGTTGTTTGGATTTCCCGAATTTATTTCAGGAATTTCGGGCCTTTAGTGTTGGCACCCGAATATCCCGAATATCCCGCGTAGCCCATCAACATTTAAAATTTAGAAAGCCCATATGCGGAGATAGCTTAGCCCAGCCCAAGTGGAGGAGATGGAGTAACCCTACAGGCCCAGACAACGTACCAGACTACCAGTACCACAACTCCACGACCACGAGCCACAACTCCTCCACTCTCCCAACAGCCGCCGCTCGCGAGAGCATCACGCGCCGCCGCTCGCCCCAACCTCAACCGCTGCCGCTCGCCCCAACCTCAACCGCTGCCGCTCGCCACAACCGTCGGCCGCCGCCCCGTAGCTCGCCAGAACCTCAGGCGATGCCGCTCGCCACTGCCATCTGTCGCCGCCTCCTCGTCGTCCTCAACGCTCGATGAGACGCCTCCGCCCTCCGTCCTCCTCATCTAGTCTGAGACCGGCAACGACAAGCTGCACCTCGCCGTCGCGCGCGTCGATTGATGGACGGCTGCCGAAACACTGCCTTGTTGCTGCCATTTTTTTTTTCCACTTTGTAGTTTCGGGCTGTTCAGGAAATTCCCGAACCCGAATTATCGGGTACCCGAATTTTCGGGAGTCGAATATTTTGTTGCATTTTCGGGTGTCATTTTCTGAAACCCGAAATATTTTTTTCCCGAATTTCCCGTCCCGAATTTTCGGGATTTCCCGAAAGCCCAGAGTGAAGTTCTAATTCAAGACCACAACAGTTTCAACATTATCAACAACAAAATAATAAACTCTTCATTTTTAACTAGAAAGTGAAACGATCAGTTAGCATTATGCAGCTCTAGATGAATATAACTAGATGTTCACACTTGCCATTGCAATGTTTCAATCAGAGAGTGGAGCTTCATGGACATGATTTATGATGCAGTTAAAAAGATGCTTAGGGCCGGTCTCACCTTTGGCAATCCATTTTGATGCATACAGAGCGCTAGAAAATGCAGTTAAAATTGTGTTTCCCCATGATAAGCAGAGAGAGTGCTTCGGCCATATGTGGATGAACTTGATTAAAAAAAATTAGAGGAGAAGAATTTGGGCGCATGTGACCAGCAGCAAGATCTTATATTATACTACGCAGACACATTTATATCATCTTGGTAAGATAACAGCCGCATGAAGTGAGAATGATTTTGGTACATGCCTGCAAACCTACCACTCTCTGTTATGGTACATGTCAGGATTTAATACTGCCATCAAGTGTGATCATATCAACAATAACTTGGTAGAAATTTTGAACAACTGATACATCTCAAATGTATCTATTTTTTTAAGTAATTTGCTCGATGATTTTCTCCGGAATTGTAACATCCCTGTTTAAGCTAAACCTAAATTAGGGTTTGTTTGTGCACCATGAGCATCATCTAATTTCCATTAAGAAAAATTGCATCTTAAAATTAAATGGAAACCTTAATTTCAAAGTTTCTACCTCTAGTTGAAATATGTTCAACCGTTTGAAAACCTCGAAATAAAACAATCTGCTCCTTCTAATATAACTAGGAATGCCACTATATTTTTCTATAAAATCTTGAGTGTTTTTGGGTTTGCAAAAGAGTTCAAAATAGCAAAACAGAATTGGTTTTGGCCCTGTTTTTAAATTAGTGAACGGAGGGAGTAGAAGTCGTGTGACAATTGTACCCGGAAAAAAAAATGATGCAAGATTCTTTTATGTTTACACGTGCAAGATTCTCAACTGAACGATGATGGATCAAAATTCTTAATTGAACGATGCGGATCCAATCAGCAACGGCCGGGCCCAGCCGCAAGTCCAGCAAGCCAGACGTCCCTGTCCGCTCTCCGGACGCGTCCATTTCAAACACGAACCCGCAAAAGGGGCTCCCCATCCAACCGACCGACCCGACCCAACCCACCCGCCCTCCTCTCCCCACCCTCGGAGCCGGCGATCGCCGGAGATGTCATGGCTCGCCCGCTCCATAGCCACCTCCCTCAACATCCCCGACGATTCAGCCGCCGACGATGACCCGGACGCCGCTGCCCCCCACGCTGCCGCTGCCTCCTCCTCCTCCCCGCGCACCCCGCCGCCGCCGCCCCATTCGGCCGCGGCGGAGGGCGTGAAGGAGGACCTCACCGAGCTGTCCAAGACCCTGACCCGCCAACTCTGGGGCGTCGCCAACTTCCTCGCGCCCCCGCCCGGGGAGGCCTCCCCCTCCCCCTCCCCGAGCCAATCCACCGCCCCGCCTGAGATTGCCGGGATCCGGACCGACTTCTCCGAGATCAGCGGGAGGTTCCGGACCGGGATCTCGCGGATCTCCAGCCACAAGGCCGTGTCCGGCTTCTCCACCATCGCCTCCAATTTCTTCGCCCCCGAAGACGAGGACGAATTACCGGAACCGCCCAACAGCAACAACGAGGGAGAGCACGATGTCAGATTAAACAGGGAGCATGCCGACGAGGCCAGACATGTCTGGGAGGAGAAGGTGCGGCTTGGGGCGGGGGACGACGAGGCGAGGCACGAGTGGGAGCCTAGGGTCAGACACCATCATCAGGTGGATGGCGGCGAGGTATTATGGCATGGGGATGGCCCCGGGCTGGATGATGCGAGGGTGAGGCAGGAGGAGGAGGTGGAGGAGGAGTGGGATGTGGTTGGTATCACCGACGAGGTGCTCACGTTCGCCACCAACATTGCCAGGCACCCCGAGACCTGGCTTGACTTCCCGCTCCTCCCTGACGAAGAGGAGTCCGATGGCCCATTCTCATGTAATTTCTTCACCCCTCGCGTCCGGCTATTGCTTCTGAATTAGGCAGAATATACAGTTTTCCACCTGGCATGCAGTATATATGTTTCTGTGTTGGTATGACCATGCAAGCTTGAGTTTAGTTGCATTGTGCTATCTATTGCCGTATATTTTGCTTCATTTTCATTCTGTTTTTACTTCAGCTCTTGTTGAAATGTTCAAGACCATCTTTGGTATTATGCTAATAGGTATTGTGATTACGGATTGCCAACGACATGTGCCGTTTGTATGAAAAACAAAACCAGTGGCACAGATTCAAATATTCTTCCATTGCTCATGTCTTGTGGGTCAACACAGCAGGAAAATAAGAGTTAATACATTGCTGGAGCCTGGAAGAATGATAACAAAGGGGATAATACCTGACTAATTTAGACAATATAACAGATTTCTGAAACATTCTATATAGTAGTTAGGGATTTTTTATCAACTACCTATGGGCAATCATTGCCTTGAATCCATGTCAAATATACACAATCCCAGGGTTCGAGAATGATGTATGATTTTTCTAATACCATGAGCTTATGGCTTATGGTCAAATTCATGGATTTTTTTATCGATTACTTTTGGGCGATCATTGTCTTGAATCCATGTCAAATATCCATGATCCCAGGGTTCGAGAATGATGCATGATTTTTCTAATAACATGAGCTTACGGCTTACGGATAAAATCATCAAAATCTGTATGTGAAGGAAAATCTTGTGCTATCATGATACAACTTATTTTAGGTTTGCCCTAATCTTCAATTTTATTCTAATCTTCACAATGTTGACTGCTACTGTACCAGTAACATGGTTCTGATGGAAAGACATGTGTTTCTAGTGTGTGTTTGAACTTTTATGTGAAATTATTCATATGCCATTCCTGTGCAACTAATACATCAATCACACGCCACTTTTTCTATCACCCTGTCTATGTGAATGTCTTTGCTTAACCTTTTCAATAATCTATTTACCCCGTGCAGATTTTGATATGTCTGATACTCAGCAAGAGCATGCCATGGCTATTGAGGACCTCGCTCCCACATTAGCTGCTTTGCGGATTGAACTATGCCCAATCCATATGACCAAAGAATGCTTTTGGAAAATTTATTTTGTTCTGTTACATCCTAGACTAAAAAAGCATGATGCTGAACTTCTGTCCACACCACAGGTAAACTGTTCTGCCTTCTTATACTTAAAACTTAATGTTCTCTATTTGTAATGTTAATGTTTCTAGAATCCATACACAATGTAAGAAGAAAGTGGTGAACTTATATTTGACTGTGGTATTCATCATTAGCTTAAACACTGGTCCGGATTTAAGAAGTCTTGCGACATTATTCTTATTCCTGTAGTCACAGACATATATGCATACAAGGAATTTTACAAGGAAGTAAGAATCCATGATTCGCCATGCCATAATATCTAGGTCAGAATGCACTAACAGATAGCTGTTGCTATTCGTGATACTTTTTCTCTGTAGTTACCCAAGGACATAGTCCATATGCCATTCTGGCAGTTGACCAGCTCCCAGATTTGTAACGTGTACCATATGTATAGCGATTCGTGGGCTCCTTCATGTATGTTGTTAGGGCACTGGGTTATCTAATGAGGTGTTGGTTATTCGCCACACATGAGCTAGCCAGTCTTTACTTTCTCAGGCGAGTGTTCATTTTATCGCAGACTTGTCGCAAACGCCTCTTTCATAGCACGCTACCCTAAGCTCTAGATTGAATTTCTTGCCAAATCCTGTCACACTTACGGCCAGTAACTTGCTCCCCACAAGATTGTGGCTTGTCACACATTCGGCACACAATTTTGGTAAAACATGGCAGCTGATCAAATGTGCCCTAAGGCTGCTACATTCAGATTATCTGCTATTCTTTGCCTGCCTAATTGATATATAATCAGAATGGAAAATTTACATCCATGTAGCTAGGGTTAGAATTTCTACATTGTAGGATACATCCTGATCTATAAATTTATTCTATCCCTTGGTGTGATAATTGTCTGGTCTGCCTTATTTTGCATTTTCTTACAACCACCACATCAAAGCCTTCTTGGCAAGCAAGTTGGGGTAGGCTATTTTTGCACTTTCTTAGTGTTGAGAAATTGGACCGTTCCTTGGTCCTTCACTGCAAATTCAAGCAAAGGGAAGACTCTACCATTAGGCTAGCTATATGTCGTTTTATGGAGTCTTGCTAAATGTCAAACATTAGGCTAGTTCACTTTTTCAGATTGTCTTGAAGTAAATGTGGATAATTATGACTGTCTTAATATCAGAGAGCTTCTGTCAGCCTGGTACTTGAGGCCAGTGGCTTCATATGGATTCTGCTGCATGTTAGGGTAGCAAGGCTGGCAGTCGGTATGTATTGTGTTACAGTTGTTCGATAATTTGTTCTGTGAGATTCTTTGGTAAGTAACAACACCAATGAATCGCTGGCGATATCTGCAGAAAGAATCTGTGTATTCTTTATCTTCAAGTTGCTATTATCTTTTCCTTCCTCAGCCTTCTCCAGCTGAGATGAAATAATGTCATTTGGCTGGATGTGATATTAATCTTAAGGTTGTTGAGAATACATATCAATAATCTAAGTATAACTGAATTCATCTTTTGTCATTTGGTGGTTGATACTGGGTAGATCGTATCTAATGCATCACTTGCATCCTGGTATCAACAGAATCTAAAAATAAATAACATTAGTTTAGGTACAGCATGAAGTGTTATATTAGGTTGTACAGTTTTAACGTAACTGAATATAGTTCATAAATTATGTTTAGTAATAAAAGGTAAATCATGGAGTAAATACGATATGTACTATATTTACCTCTGGCTAACCTCATCATTGAAGAACCTTTGGAGTCTAGTGTGGCCTCTGGTTTTCACCAAAAGGAGGGATATGGATGAGCTGTCCTAGTTGGTCTTCGATTAAAAATGTCTTATTTTCATTTGTGCTACCACCGTATAGTGTATACTATGTTTTGGGAATAAATCAACAGCATAAATCATGAATAAGAATAAAAGGTGAATTATGTAGTAAATACGAGTTGTACTCTAGCTAACCTTGTTATTGAATAACCTTTGGAGTCTAGTAAGGCCTCTCGGTGCTTCAAAAGGAGGGATACGGATTAGATGTTCTATTTGGTGTAGTAATAGTGACATTAAAAATATTTTATTGTCGTTTGTGCTACCATTTTATAATATGTTTTGGGAATGATACAAGACAACACAGTTCCCAGCAGGTAAGCTAAGCCTTGTTCTTGTTGCAGATTGTGGAAGCTAGAGCAATGCTTATGCAACACCAGTCAAAGCATGAAACAGAGCAGTTACGCCGTCATAAAGACGATTTTGGATTGCATTCAGAAGATGACGCCTCTAAAGACGTCACAGAGGCGTTCTCATCCATGCGACATCATGCAGCTCCTGTCATCCCCATAACAGATCTAGAGGTTGAAAAGCATGCTATCCAGGTAACTGAAGTTGCAGTAGTGGACAAATCAGTCATAAAGGAGGAGCTGACCGAGGAAGATACCAAGGCCTCAAATGTTTTGCAAGAAGCATTTGATGATGATGATACAGATGATTGGTTTGACGAGGAGGCGGCTCTTGCTGGGCACACTAGCATTCTCATGGGCGATGAGGAAGACGTGTCATTCAGTGATTTGGAGGAGGATGATGATATGAAATGATCCAAATTCCAGGCCAACTTCAACCTGAGAACTGGAAAGTGCTTGAAATTGTTTGTTTGTCAATACTAGAATGGAAGTTGTACAATGAAAAGGGAATGAAAATGTACAATGAAAAGGGGGCGGCTTTATTTTGTTCTTTAAGCTGCCCTGTTGGATCCAATGATCATATAGCGGGGCTGTGGGGGTGTCAATGCGGGTTGTAATTTTATTGGTAATCTTGTGTACATAAGCATTCGTTATATGTTGTTTACCAGTCAAGGTAATGCAAGTTTCATTCATTGGTTGGTTGTTCAAAGGATTGCACAGAAGTATATGAAGTAAGAGCGAGCAAAACGATGACCAGGGGAACTGTATTTGCAGTGACAAACATACTATACTTTCTGTATATACAAATTGTACTACTGCTTTCTGACAAAGCAAGAAAGCACTGCATTTCAATGCAACTGGTGAAACAATTGGCCTGGCTAGTAAACAGTTTCCTAGGACCTGATGTAGCCAAAGTTATTCGAGAGCTTCCCAAGATGCGACCACAGAAGGGTCCCCAGGGAGGATCCGGGCCTCTCCTGGGCAGTGGCCGAAGCCGGCACGCTCGTCTTCCTCACCGGCGGCCAGCCAGGCGCTTCCGTGATGATGTCGAGCGAGATGCCCATGTCGCTGACCCTGGTCCGCACCGCGCGCAGCGCCTCGGGGCGCACCTGGCCACCGGAGTCCGTGACAAGGTGGAAGGTGCCGATGGCCTCGTCCTTCTGCCTCTTGAGCTCGGCCCTCAGCAGCGACATGCCGTGCTCCCGGAGTACCCTGGAGAAGTCCGACAGCAGGCCCGACCGGTCGGCGGCGCGCACCTCCACCTTCGCTCCCTGCATTGCCATCTCAGTCAGCATTGCGCACCCAACAAAAAGTACATATGATCGGAATGGTGAGAAATGGCTAGAGCCTCACATGAGAGCCCCTTCGCTCGACCGCCGCGACGAGGCACCGGGAGACCTTCTGCCGCTCGGCGCTGCTGTCCACCGTGCGCCCGTCCTTGTGCCGGATGTAGTATTCCTGCGTCGCGTCCATGGGCACAACAATGTCAGCCACTAGTGGCACGAGCAGAGCAGGGAGAGACTCGTACCGATCGAGCCGCGTGGCATACCTGAATGGCGAGGGGGCCCTGGGAGCCGACGGTGGCGTGGAAGACGACGTAGTGCATGTCGGTGAGTGCACAGACGGTGTCGAAGAGCAGCCTGGGGCGGTCCCTGCTCGTCATCTTGACGATGGCGTAGCCCCTCTCCTCCCAGTTGTCGATGGTGACGCGCGTCTCCGCGGCGCGGGCGCGCAGCGCCGACAGGGCCGTGGTGGTGGCGGCGCGGTCGACCATGCTGAAGAGCTCCTCGTCGACGGGCGTGGGCGCCGGGCCGCGCTCGTAGTCGCGGTCGTCGTGCATGAGCTGGTGCAGGCGGCGCTCCGTGTGCACGCGGCCCCGCACGGGCGCCGACATGCACACCCAGCGCCGCTCGCCCGGCACGTTCTCGCGCGCGTCCACCACGGCGCCCACCAGCCGCTCGATGCGCGCCCACCGGCTCGGGTGCAGCGCCGCCGCGTCGGCCGTCGCCGTCGTCGTCACGTAGAGCAGCCCCGCCGCGCGGCCGCTGTGCGTCCAGGCCTGGCCGCACGCGACGTGGCAGCCCTGGTCCACCAGCACCTGCGTGATGGACGAGAGCAGGCCCGGCCGGTCGTGCACCGTGAACTCGAGGCACGCGCAGTCCGACAGGTCCGGGCCGCCGGGGCCGACCACGTTGCCGAGGCAGGTCGTGAACTTGGGCGATGGCCCGTTGCCCGGCCGGTGCGACGGCACCAGCGCCTGCTGGATGAACTCCGGGATCGACGGGTCCGTCAGCTTTCGCCCGATCTGGTCCGTGACGTGGAACACTGCATGCCGAACCAACCAATAGAAGAAAATTAGGAGATTCTACGCCATTGACAATGAATATTCTTCTTGGCAAAAAAATCGCAAAACTAATTGGCAAGATTTGCTGCCAAGAAAATCCATGGAGAAACGGGGAATAAATCAATATATTCTGCAACTAATAATAAGGATTGTTTGAAAGAAGAGAATCAAGGGAGAAAGCTCTTGCCGTCCATGAGCCATCCGCCGTCGGAGGAGATGTAGGACTTGGAGATGACGAGGTCGAGATCGGTGAGGAGCTGCACCATCTCCAGCAGCACGCCGTCCCGGTTCACGCTGTCAACCTTGACGAGCGTGCAGTCCTCGCGCGTCTCATTGTCGACGACAACCCTGCAGACAAGAACGGCGAGCCGCTAAGAAATTCAATCCAGATGGAGGCAGGCGATCGAGAGGACCACGGGGAGGAGGAAGAGAGCTAGGCAATGCGAGCGTACCCTGGGGTGCCGAAGCGGTCGAGGACCGGGTCGAAGTCCGGCTCGAAGTAGGGCCCGGACACGTACTTCATCGTCGCCGACTCGCCGGCGCCGGAACGTGTTGGCCGGAGGCTAGCTCTGCGCCACGCGGCAATTGAGAAGAGCGTGTGGCTTCCACGCACGGACGCAAGAATCGCCTCAACAGCCAGAGAGAGCCCAATCCTAACCTCTTTCCTCCTTTATCTCTTCCTCTCTATGGCGTATGCCTCCGCCGGTACGGAAACCTACCGGAGTTGGGACACATGGTGAGGAGGGGCGGAAGAAGAGCAGATCCAATCTGGAGGGCCGACGACGGCACGAGGAACACGCCCATGTAGGTTCGATCACATGCGTCGCTCGCTCGCGCACGGAGGAGGAGCCCGCCCCAGCCGCTCTTCTAAAATCCAATCCAACGGAAGGAAGAAGAAGAAGAAAAACTAAGAAAACAAAGTGCTATCTTTATTTTTCCGTCGATCTTCTTCGGGACCGAAGACGATCGAACGCGACGAACAGAGAGCGGGCGGCCGATGCGATTATATAGGACCGAGAGTTTACCTTGTTTGGGAATAATAGTAGGAGCTCTCCCCTGGTTTCGTGCCTTCGATTTGGTCTCGGTTTCTCTCGCCTTTCCTTGTGCGAATCGGCGGCGTTTTAGGATTTCGAGCGGAGAGCGCGAACGGCCGCCGCGCCACGTCGGAAGGGCGCGGAGGGCACGTGGCGCGGGCGGCCTGGTCGCTGGCGTGCCCCCTCTTTGTCCGCTTCCTTCTATTTTCCGTTTTTTGTTTTGTTAGTAGTATATATCTTTTTGGATCAGCTTATAGTATATCTTCTTCGTATAGGATTCTTCGGCGTTCGTAAATGCTGATTCGGATCGCATGGGTAGATATGAGACACTATTTCAAGATACTTGCCATATCTTGTATTCATTGGATGGATCTTTAATAACGTACAATGGAATCTATAATAACGTACAATGGAGTGATGTCACTCTTCACTTATATAGAATGAATTGAGGTTATGGTTTTATATCACCAAAATTACTTTCACTGTCTAGGGGCATAGGACAACATCTAGAACTAGTCATAGTGGGGTAACTTTTTTTTTTTTTGAACTTAGTCATAGTGGGGTAACTTAGATTAGTGTCCACATGATACAGTCTAGCATACTACTACCTCCATCCCAAAAACTTAAAGCTTATACAATATTATTTTAAGAAAATCAAATGACTAAGTTTTTTTTTACCAAAAATCATTAACATGCAAAATACAAAATTAATATTATTAGATAGATAGTGAAATATATTTTCATATGGTATCTATAAAATATTACATTTATTGATAGATTCTTCTAAAATTTTGGTCAAATTTTACTTGGTTTGACTTTTTTTAAAATATAAGCCTTAAGATTTGGGATGGAGGTAGTACCTTCATAGTGCATACTCTCTATTTCAATTGTTAACTTGCATTTTAGATTTGGTCAACGCCAAACTTTAAAATTTATAAGTCTGTAGCAATAAATAAGTTTTTTTTTTTACTTTTAGGAAGCCAAGCCAAGTAAAGTTTGACCAAACTTTTTAAGAAAAATCTATCAACAAATGTGATATCGTATGCAAATATATTTCATGATGTGTCTAATGATTTTAGTTTCGTATTATACATGTAAATGATTTTTTGTAAAAATTTGGTCAAACTTTTTTTTCATTAATATAAGGCTTATTCATTGGAATAGAGGTAATACCATAGATAACTGCATTAATTAGCTCATAGACTCATTTCCTCTTCGGAAGTGTGATATTTGGGTAACATGATATGCATGTTAGACATAATAAGAATTTTAGCGTACTATAGGTGGTAACATACAACCACATACAGTGCCGATTAGGCATTTTACTGACATGACAGTTATTAAATTTGAAGAGGGAGGTTTATGGTACTGCCTAATATTTTAGATCCTAAATGGCATGACATATATGTTACTTGTCACTATAGAAGTAGTAACAACATACTAGTAACATATTCATGCGAATTGGATGATCGGGCCGAGGGCTGCCCCCTCTTTCCCTCGCTCTCTTTTCCTTAATATTCACCGTCAAGTCATCAAAGCCGTCAACTAATTCAGAGGGGCTCGGCTGGCCTGATCGCCCTACTTCCCACTATGAGTAGCTTTACCGCCCTTTTCTCTTTCTTCATTTACAATACTATCTCATGTCACCAATATAACTAGTTTGCATTGCAATACATTAGGAGTAGCTATGTTACTCTCACAGTTTAATGAGTTGCACTGAAACCAATAGGAGCGTGGAATGCCCCCGCATGCAGCAGTGAATATCAATTGAGCGCAAAAGAACAACAGACTACATTGTCGGACTATTCGTCGCGCCTATTACACCTAAACAAATGGAGTAGATATTAATATAGTGTACATATTGCTCAAATACTTGTCCTAACGGAAACTAATGTATGAAGTAATGTTTGATATGGATGGAGTGTCATTAATTATAGAATGAGATCATTTGCATTAGATATATATAGCCATATTAATGAGGAAAATGATTGGCCCACCTTGCTTATTTCAATCAAGATTACTCCGGTGACGCAAACCAAGGTAAATGAATACATGATGGTATTTTGGCACAACCTTTTTCACGTCGTTGGGTATGGAGATGAGGAGGAGGAGGAGGATGAAGAATAAAAGGGAAGGGAGGAGGATGAAGGGTGAGCAAGCTGAGGGATGAAGTGGCATTGTTGACGCTTTGGTAACATTAATATAGGTGACGGTTTTGGAGATAGATAATGTACACTCATGTGTGCTTAGGACGCATATAGGTGTCACAACTTGATGTTGCTGCTGCCAGAGGCGGAACCGGATCTAGTAAAGTGGATGCTAGATGACGGGATACTCTAAGCCAAGAAGAAGTGGAAGTCAAATTGATAAGATATGTAGTGCTCGATAGGGAGGAGAACACGATGACGATAAGAGGCAGTGGGCGATGGTTGGTGGGGAGGGGGGCGGGGGGGGGGGTGGTGTTGCAGGGCAAGAGGAAACTTAGGGAAGGGAGACATTTGGTGGATAGATTTAAAGCCCAGCGTCGCATTGTATTGATGGTAATTGCTATATTATCATCAAAAAATACAAATGAAAATGGTTTTTTTGGTAAACTGGGTTCGATGGCTCGGTGAGTCCCGAAGTTCTCCTTGCAAAAGCCACTCGCATACTCAAGTCTTTGATCTCCTCCTGATTCGTACTATATTGTTTTCCATGAAACATCCTGAGATCAATTAATTCACATGAAAACTTATGCTGGATTTACAAATTCTCGCTTGGCTGAGTCACCAAATTAATTATGGTGGACAGTATGAAACTTAAAATACACTCTTTGAATATATTAGTGCAGTTGTGAAATCTGTAATTTATCTATGATGTAACTTAGACTAAACCTACGATTGCTCTATCGTTCCATTTGCCGTTCGATATGATTTGTAGTGTGGTGGATAGTATGCATATGCATTCTACCGGATGCGACGTCGCCGGCGCCACCTGCATAAATCGGTCCAGCAGATAGATAGTCCGTGTAAGCTCCAAATCTCTAGATAGTCCGTGTAAGAAGCTCCAAATCTCTTTTTTGACGCGGTGCGTGCAGAAGAAACATAGCTCGCCAAACTAAGGATTTGTCTTCAAGATGAGGAAACAAAACCGCCGTAGCAGCATTGGCCTTCTCGGCGGACGATAGCTTAGCGTGTGTGTCGTTGATTTACATCGAAAGGCCACACGGCGCCGCCTCAAGGTAAAGTTTGTTTTCGTGTCCGTGGTTTGTACTACTTTGCTGGACAAGAGATATACATCGTGTAGATACTCTGTCCGCACACACGCTGTTCATAAGCCCATATGGGTGGATTTTGCCTTCCGGCCGAGGAGGATTAAGTTATGCCTAGGATTGCAAGTGGACGTCCCGCATGCAAACTGAGTTTGGCTCTGGTGGTTAGGTTTTTTATGGTGGAACTAGCTCAATAGGTTTAAATTCTAGACTTAGTTTGCATTTACCTAGATTAATTTTAGAATTTAACCGGCGCTATACTTTCAGTGGTAGGTGATGTGCCTGTCAACAACGAGTCGTCAGTGGTGACTTCGTCAACCTCAAGATATACAGGCTCGGTCCATCGGAGGTGCTCATAGGGTAGGGTGTGCATGTGTGCATTCATATGGATGAGTGTACATGAGTGTTTGTGGGCATCTGCATTGTACTGTGTTCTCAAAAAAAAGTGGACGTCCCTCATAAGGCAAGGCCGCTAAAGCATGAGCTAATTAAAAAAGAACTAATTTGCTAAAATATGTTATAAATAAATTGTGTGATTGGGCCGGATCGGGACGCCTCTATGCTGGGACAAGGCAAAAAAAAAATTCAAAATAGGAGCATCGTCCCTGTCTATGCATCGAATTTTATTTTATTGTAAAGTTTAAAGTATCAAGATTTACAAATCATGGATCACTTAAAGTGGCAGAAAATATTTGTTGGAAAATTAGGCACAATTTCCATGATTAATTCCAGAATATAAAACATGATGACAGCAACTACTAACATGTGAAACTCGAACATACTAGATGCATTAATCAACATGAGTAGCAGCAGCGCAAACGGTAAAGCATCCATCGCTAAACAGATGGAGATATGTCGCACGTACCGATCCGGTGGAGGTGGCGGTGGAGGTGTAGCAGATGTTGTCGCAGCAGTAACGTTGTTGATGACAACGTTGTTGACAGGAACGGGGTCGAAGTAGACGGCGTTGCGACGAGGAAGACGACCGCCCGACTTGGACGGAAGGCGACCCGTGATGAAGAACTTGAGCAGTCGCGCGAGAGCGCTTCCCAAAACCTAATTCGCCTCTCCCGTACAGGATCGCAAGGACGAGCGGTTCCGGAGACCTGCTCTCCCGTTCGCCGATGCACGTCGGCGCGCGGGATGGAGTAGGCTACGATGGCGGCGCAAGCAGAGAGAGGTGGAAACCCTAACTCGTGTATTTCGGTGTATTTCTGACCCGAACCGACTAACTGTGACGCGTCCGTCTAGAACTCTGTTCGTTTTCCTGAGCTGCAAAAAGTAAGGAAAGTCTCGGCTCGAGGCTCAATCCACTCACCACGAGCGCGGCGCGCGTCCCGCGTGGGCTCGAGCGAGCGAGGAGGAGGAGGAGCGCGCGTGTAGCACTCCTATTCACTCACTTACTAGTGGTGAAACAACCCACCTTATAAGGTGGTCTAACTTCCTCCCAACTTTCCATGTGGACTAAACTTCCCACCTCTTGCCACTCATTAGTGAGCTGCCACCAACTTGGGCTCAAACTCACAAGGCTGCCACTATGTGGGCTTTGAGATTTATAGGGAAAACTGAAATCTAATTTGGGCCACTAAAAATGGGCCCAATATTTCAACAATATTAGCCACCTAAACAAAAAACTTAAATAGCCTCTATGCATTCTGTAGACATTTAGAATGTTGTTAGCCATCCTGGCAGAATATAACCCGTCGAACTGCGAAGAACATATGATCATATGTAAATTGAGGAAGCCGTCATGTGTATAACATGCAAGAAATTTGGTTTTGCAACTCTCTTATCAAGCTTTCGTTTTCTTATCAATCTCATTTAGCTAATTACCAAATAAATTGGTTACATTAGGCGGAGGACGGATATTATAAGTGAAGTGTACTACTCTCCAAACGTCTTTTTGCAAGATTATCTTTAGTAAGCAACACTTTTTTGTAAAGGAACCACAAGAAAACATTATCTTCACCGGTACCTTAATTCTTCACAAGTATTTTTTTTAAGACGTATACTCATTCATATAATCAGCATACATACATAGATTTGACTGAAAAACATCAGTTGAAGTGTTGCATGTGACATTTGAAACTATCTAGCTGGCCCGTTAAAGCTACTCACATTATATCTGTACCAAGCGTATCCAAGTTTCTAATTTATCATTAATGAGAGCACGTGTGAATTATATATTGAACGGCATTTGAGATAAGACATTTGCAACTAAAACATCATTGTGTCTAATGATATTATACATGGACAAATACTGAGATGCTAATGAGGAGTCACCGAGTCACGTGTCTTCCCACAATCGAGTTCTCATGCCATCTCCCATGTTAAAAGAGGCTCGTTAAAACAAGACATCCTTAACCCACATAAATTCTTCGGATAGTCTGGTTTAGCTTGCACTTGCAAGGCAGTTTTGCCATGAAGCTACTTATTGTGTAGCAATTTCTGCCACACCCCTTCCTCATGAAGAGTCTTAAATAACAACTTTGCTAAGTAAGAATCTATTTTTTTATTTCAAGTACCTCAATACCTAGACATCCTTGGTCTTTAGGTTGGTAAATAATTTTCTACTTTATTAGTTTATACTTCTAGCTCATCACTTTGCTAAAATAAGTGAGACTTATAGAAATGCAATTTTTTTCCTTATCCCTTTGGGTACCTCAAAGGAAAATAATAGGAACATATGTAGACGTTAGAACAAAATTTATTAGCACAAGAGGATCTTCGTATGAGAGCATTTTGCGTAGCCGTGTTGCAAGTTTACGTTGAAAACGATCCTCAAATGGCTTTTATTTTTTTATTAAGCAACTTCCTATAGTGAATAAGTATGGCTAAATACTTGAAGGTAAAGTGCCCACTTCCCATCCAAAGATGTTTCTATAGCCATTCCCTACCTCTTAGCCTTGCAAAGACAAAACATATCACTTTTATGAAAATTAATTGTCGAATCATATAGTTGTTAAAAAAACATAAAATCAACTTCAACTTCATATTTATGGCCTTTGCTAAATCATGATCCATAAAAAAAAAGATAGTATCATCCGTATATTGCAGAATAGATATCCCACCACCAACTAGCCTCTTTTGTCCTTGCAATCAGAATATATTTGAACAAAATAGGAAACAACAGATTCCTTATAGATTTTGGTGATGCATGACACGGCAATTAAGGGGAAAATGATGCATTACATAAAGAGGATATACACGTATCACACCCTACGGCGACTTCCAAACAACAAGACGCTACTCGTGTCGCGCTCGGTCGAAACCAAAATCCAGATCGATCCCGTGTGTGATCTGATTTGAGATTCATGCTACTGTAGCAGTTCACACGCGCCCATATCCTGAAAATTTGCCCCAAAATTGAATGCTCCGTGACAGTCTGGACCGTATTCTAGATGCGCGCCACCCTATTCTTCGTTTGATTAGACATGTGCGAAGCAAGATCATCCGCGAGGTGACCACCTACGCCTGACAGCATTCACGGTAGCCTGCTTTCTAGAGGCTGTCCTCCTGACGCCCCAGCCTGCCGTCACGTCGTTACGTTGCGGCGGCGGCGGCGTACGGCAGCAGCAGACGCCTGTGGATGCAGGGGCGCCGCCAGAGCGCATGCAGCCGCCGTTCTGCTCAACGTGGCGCGCGGCGCACGGCTGACGGCGGCGGTGCCGTTTCCAGCCGTGGAGTGCGCCGTACGGTGGCTGCCAACACCACGCCGGCTGGTAAGACATTCAACACGCATGCACAGACATATCATGTAATCAAATTTCAAGAACAAGTTCGACTAGCAGCTTTAAAAAAACAACAAATCTGACAGCGAACTGTACTTGTTCCAAATCTGACGCCAACAATACAATTTTGAACACTATTTGCAGTTTGATTTCTCCTTTATCTTTCTTCAGTTGTGGATCGAGTTTTCAATTTAAAATTTTGCGGAAATGCACCTCTGATCCTAAGTGCAAATGCTCCTGCCGAAAATCAAAAGAAATACCGATTTTTTTTTTCAAGCTTACATCTCAGCATTCTACATGCACACGCCATGTTTTGCGGAAAACCGATATTTTTTGTGTCTTTCGTGAAAAGTTTTAGCATTGAAATTTGTCTATTTTACAAACACAAAAAATAAAAGGTTTTCGTGGAACGAATTTACAAGCACATAAAACGTCGAGATATACCGCGATGTTTCTTGTCGGAATTTTTTGACATTTTTAAATTCGTTTTAAACACATTTGAATAACCAGGATTGTAAGCTCCTTGGCGCAAAAACGCCTTGTCCGAAATTTTGGGCATAATAAGGTCATCTTGTATATTTGTTATAAAAAAATTATACTTTTTGCAAGTTTTCGGGCAATGACCCAGCGGGAGGACAATTACTTTGTGTTTTAGGTTTAGTAAAAGTCAATATTTTGTAAACTTTATCCAAATATTTATAAAAGATCATCAACATTTACAATATAAAATCTAGAATCATCATTGGTATTATATGGATGTTGCCATTCTTTCCAATATTTTTTTCTCAAACTTATTAAAGTTCGACTCTGACTAAACCTAAAATGTGAAGTAAATAAAAACGGAGGGAGAACTGAGGAGCAAGTATCCAACTAGTAAGTACTACTAGCTCCAGTCGGGGGTGTAGCTAAGACTAGTCATAGTGGGAAGTAACATAGAGTAGTAACATGCACATGTTACTACTCTATGTTACTACCTTCATAGTGATTAGTAACATTAAAGTAGTATCATATATGTCTTCATTAATTACTTATAGACTCATTGTATCTTGGGAAGTGTGATGTTACAGTGTATTATGTTACTCCATTCCTCTCTCCTCATTAACTCACTGCCACATAAGCAAATTTGCTGAGTCGGACACTTAGTTACTAGTGAAGTTACTCCCACTATGAGTAGTCTAAGCGAACATGCAGCTAGGCAGTATCGGGCATCAATTAAACATGACCAGAGGAAGTACTAGCTATCTAGCCTTTCCAAGTTTCCAAGCTTAGAGCATCTCTAACAGAGCCCGTATTAGTCCGAACCGAAAAAAACGGAGTTCAGTCTCCCGAAAAACGATTTGAGAGCGCATTTGGGCACGGCGCAGAACAGAAACTGTAAACCCAAACCGAACTCGAGGAAATCAAACGACGCGGGAAAACAAGTTTCGTGATTGAAGTCGATTTCAGCCGATCACGCTTGATTCGATCATAATTCACACTAAATAGTGGCAAAATACAACCGCATTGCACCTAAATTACGTACAACGGACCTAATTTAGACTAAAAATTAAGATTCCGACGACTTTCTGTCACGGGCGTCGGCGGAAGGTTTTCGACGCCGTGGTTGCTGGCGACGACGAGGCGCCAGCTGGATGCGCGGCGCCGAGCGCTCCCGAGCAGCGGCGATCTGTCTGCGTCGTCGTCGTCCCCGCTCGGGGCAATGGCGGCAGCCGTGGGCTCACCCGCCGTCGGAGGCTCCTCCTCCCACTTCCCCAGCTCGCCGCGCCGCCGCCTCCGCGCTTGAAGGTGTCGCATTACGGCCGGCCACTTGCGGCCGGCCCGCTTCCATGCGCCGTCGGAGCGCGCCCGCTGCCGCGCTCCGTCTCCGCCCGTACGCCCGGCGGACGGCGAATGTTCCGCGGGATCGGCCGCCGCCCCTACCCACGGGTCTTGCCCTTGTCATTTCGGACGGCGGGGTGGTGGACGTAGCCGCGGAGGGAGGCCGAGCGCCCGGGATTGCTCGTCGGCGGCGGCGGGCTACGGCGGCGGGAGGGAGCGGGAGGAGTAGGGTTGAACCGACTCCCTCCGCGAACCTTTTAATAGGGGCGCGCGGTGAGTTTCGGGCCCGAACTTCCGGTCGGGTGCCCATCTTTTCGGTCACGATCTGCGCACTTTTTGAACCCGTAATCCGCCGGAAAGTTCGGTTCCTGGGATTTGAACTGTTAGAGTTGCTCTTAGGAAAAACAGCCTGGAATCTCCACTCCCCCTAACTGAAACATATAGCACATGCGGTTTTAGCTGGATAGCACGAGCCCAGACGGACAAAGTTTTTTCAGCAGAACGTGACAAAGTTTCTAGTCGCCTTGAAAGCACACTCGACAAAACCTATGCCGCCATATAAGGCAATAGAAAATTTAAGTGTATAACATATGATATCCCAGATCGTCTTGACTGATTGTCGACTGCATGCTCTTTGACAGTCCAACTAGAAGCTAAACAGCACTATATTCAATAGAAATAATAACCTAAAGCTACATTTTCTAAGGGTGGCACGTCAATAGTTGTGGACGCCAACAGAGCAAAACAAGCAGCACATGAGTGCCAACTGTTACATCGACTACATGCATTGCTGTCTTTCCTGTTGACGAGCATCGGACCACAGCATGAGAGCAGATAGGAGTGAAATCGTAGCTGTCTCGACCCGTAGCCTGCATGGCCCAAGACCAACCGGGACCGCACCAGCCGCCTTCAAAACATTTACCTCCTCTTCTGTGAAGTCTGATGAAGTGTGGATACAAAATTAAAACTTGTTAGCACCACTAGAATAATACAGTAATAGCGCTGTTTAATTCTCAGAAAAAAGTAGTTCCATTGTGTGTTCTGGACCTCTGGTAACAGGCTATGATTTTACTACTGTTCGTCACCGTCAATTTTTTTTGACTACTGTTCACTAGCTTGCATAGTATAGAGCCATTCCGTTCGCAAAGTACAAGCAGCATATTTGGAATAAGCAAGTTATAAGCATCTATGTGAAAACACCATGCTTATACTGACCAGTGTCACTTTCATTCAAACACTTAGATATGAAACACTCGAGATTTAGGTTACCTCCTTCTGGTCCAATAATTAAAAGCCCACTTTCTTCGTTGCTGGAATTTGGCAAAACAGTTAAAACAGGAGGCGCTTCAGCAGATGCTAAGAAAGCAAGCTTTGACTGTGCCACCTTATAAGAAAAGAGGAAAGAAAGAGTCAATCATGGATGAAATACTGCAAAGACAAATTCAGCAGTGACTGGGTTATGGTCTCAGTTTATAAAATCATGTTCCCATACCACAGAAAAGAATCTCAACAGTCAATGGATTAGTAGTATCTAATTGGTTGTAGTGTTACGCATAAAGGTCACAAAGAATGGATGAGTACTTACAACCAGCGAAAGATCATGTATCTGAATTGGAGGCTTCAGTGACATATCGTGTACTCTCTGGCCTAAACAACGCAAAAGTAATTGCAGTTAGTTATGCTTGAATTTAAATTTGCACAGGCATCATAGTCACAAATGACATGTGGACGCCACATAAATACCATAAAGCCATTCAGCATATGACAGTCCAACAAATAAAAAGATGCTCAGACTCACATTGTTTAACGGCAGCCAACACCAGTCGTTGCAACCTGTCCACTCTATTTTCTGCTATTGTATGACATCTTTCAGTCAAAAGTGGCGTAACACTGGAAGCTCCAAGTTCCTAAATAGGCAAAGGGTAACTGCTTTAGAAGTAGAGAATGGAAAAACAGGACAGCCAAAATTATACGTAACATACAGTACATTTCTCTATAAGCCAATCTGCACGACCACCTTTCAACGTCCCTGGCGATTGTAAGTATAGAATAAAATTGTCAAGGAATGGAGTAGAAAACCTTCCTGATGTCCATATTAACTACGAAGAGTTTATGTGACTCACCAAATGCAGCAAAGACATGCCACTGAATTCCTTGAGGAGCAATCAGCCTAGCATTCTCTAATAACTCAACATCTGATCCATTCTTGTCAACCTTTTGTATGGATCCTTCAACTAAGCCACCCGCCCCATCGAATAGTTCAACCCTTCAAAAATTTGATACGAAGTTTCAAGATGTGCATAATTATTTCCATAATCAATAAAAACACATCTAAGTATAGTAAATTACACTGAAAGTATATGAAATAGTCCCTCCGATCGGATTTAATTTACGTGGGCACCACCTACGTACATGCATGCAGAGGCATCTCTCCGCATTGATTAAACCCGATCGGACGTAGTAGTAGATTACGTAAAATATCATGTCCAAATCTGAAAACGAAGTGAATGGGTCTTCGTCAGAAGTACAGGAACAAGTAGATTTGGTTCAAGCTTTGTGCAAATATTTAAAATGAAGAGTGAAAAAACTTGTTCAAACTTTCAAAATGTGTAAAGAGAAATATTGGTAGTTTAATGTATGTTTTGCATTTCATTCTTGCTTCAGTGTACTTTTAAGCAAAAGAAAACTGCCATGTTTCAGTGCCTCTCACCCACCCTCCCCCTAACACTGAAGCTCTGCCAAGAGAACACGGTGTTGTGGAGGGCATGGCTGCCACCGGCACACCAAATGATCAAAATGATGTCAATGTGTGTAAAAAACTTGGGCACTTGGCCCGTATATGAAATGGGAAAATGAAAATTCAGGTGGAGATTTTCCGTCCTCCCTGGGTGACTGTACAAAAAGTTTGTCTAGTAGAAATTTTTGAAACAGACAAACAGTTACACTTCATTTTCATGAAAGGAGCAGACATTCTTATTTGCACAGATAGTGTCATTCTTCTAGAAAATAATATACTAGACATAATGTACTATCTGCATGGGCATACTGGTTAAATAATTTCTTAAGTCATTAGATGGGTGTGGTTAGTGCTGTAAATCAAAATGTTTCGCCACGAAAGAGTTTTCTCGCATATAGAAAGAAGAATAATATCACTAAACTGACCAAGAGAAGCTTCTGATGTGATTTGAAGCAGACCCTCTAGTTTGTGTGCACTTCCAGGTTCCATGGTACATCAAGAAACGAAAATCTAACAGAATCTACTCTTGACAAAATTAGGCTCGAATTCAGTCAATTTAAACATTCCCCTTATTGGATGCAGGAAACTAGTCTTCGTTATCAAGTATTATTGCATAGAAATTACACAAGGTAGGAAGAAAGGAAGAAATGGAAGCAGTGAGACCTGTCATTGATGCCGAGACGCAACACGCGAGTCATGTGCCAGAACTCGTCGCCTTGGATGCGAACTACCTCACCCTGCGGATTCATACCCACGAGTTTTACCATCAGTATGAAGCCACGGAACACCACAAACCAAAAATGACACAGAAGTGTTTAAACGAGATGAGAACAAAACTGCTTCTTGCAATAGACTTCGTGTTCTCAGTTCTCACTACAACATATACACTGGGAACACGAAGTATCGAGAACAATAGGTACCAAGAAAAAAAATCCGGTAACCCATCCATCCAGCACGTCCTTGACCAGAACGAGCGCACGGCGTTCGACGAAATGCCTACACTAGAAGGCGCGTGAAGGATAACGGGATAGGATAAGCGCGCTTGCCTTGGACGAGGGGAGAGACGGGGAGTGGAACCGCGGCAGGCCGCCGCGAGCCTGGCTGGCCCCGGCAGTGCTGTGCGGTCGCGCGGCAGCGACGAGGAGGCGCTGGAATCTCGGCGGCGGAGGCCGGCGCATCAACGCGGAGAAGGACGAGAAGGTGGCGGCGGGTGGCATCGCTGCAGCGGCCTGGGTGCGTGCGGGCCAGCCGGGACCTGCGCTGCTGCTGCTGGTGGTTGGTCTGCAAGGTGTAGGCGCCGGAGGAGGTGGCTTCTCCTTCTCAGAGGACAGGACACCGGAGGGAGAGGCAGAGAATGAGAGAACGATGAGGCAGTTGCAGCTCGCGCCTAGGCTGCAATGGGCTGGGCCTGGAGGCCCATAAATAATTGCTCGGCTTCTTTGGACGCTAACTACTTAACTAGCGGTCGATGTTCTGGGCGAGGCCTGTTGGGTGCTAAGGGGCCTCCTATACACCGACCGGGTCGGTGCGGACGCGGTGCCGCACACCCCCGACCCGGCGATTGTCTAGTGGGCCGGCCCATCAGGTAAGGTCGTTTCTATTTTCCTTATTCTATTTCTTTTTTCTTTTCTGTTTACATATTTTCGTTTTTTAAAAAGAATAATTTTTTGAATCCGTTTTTAAATCTGGAAGTTTAATTTTTTGTCTTTTTTAATATTCCCTCCGTCCAAAAATAAGTGTCTTAAGTTTGCCCAAAAGTTGAGGTATCTAGACATGAGTATAATTTTCTTTGAAAAATATTTTTTTAGAATATCTTTTTTTTTCAAATTTGAAAATTTTTTAGATTGAACATTTTCCAAAATTTGAACATTTATTAGAATGAACATTTTTTCAAAAATTTGATTTTCCCAAAATTTGAACATTTTTCGAAAATGAACATATTTTAAATTTCAACATTTTTTGATTATGAACATTTTTCGCATACGAACAATTTTTAGCTTTGAACATTTTTTGTTTTGAACACTTTTTAAATTTGAAAGTTTTTCAAATTTAAACTATTTTAAAATTTGAACTTTTTGGTTTTGAGCAAAAATAAAAATAAACAGAAAACAAAAGGAAACAAAAAAAGAAAACCAAAAAAAAGAAAAAAGAAAAAACAGAAACAGAAAACGAAAAACGAAAAAAATGGTGAAAATGGGCCAGGCCCAATACCCGACCAGGGTGTGCGGTGCCTGGTAGGCACAGACCTGGTCGGTGTATAGGATTTCCCGGGTGCTAACGTCAAGAATAAAACCGAGACGCCAACTTGCGAAATGACTCTGGTTTGGAGTTCGGATGCTGCAACTGTAACTGTAACCTGTCACACTTTCAAAAAAAAAAAAACTGTAACGGATTTTACTGATGCCACCTTGTCACCTGCAAAAAAAAGATCTTGAACATGACTAGGGCATATTACCTCTATTTCAAATTAATTGACTCGAAAATTTGAAACGGAGGGAGTACATGCGTCACATGAGTCGATCATTGGTACACTCATAACGGATTATAGTAGCTCAATGTATGCAATTCTAATGTGCTATACATGTTTGTTGCACAATTTTTCACATCCGGAGTAGCCAATAACTACATATATTTTTGTCTTATGGCCCAACAATGACAAGATATGGCGAAAGCATATGATGTGGCTGAGTGGATCTACCTCAGAGCAATAATGGAGAAGCTAGGATTTGAAGAGGGATGGATCAATATCATCATGAAATGTGTACAAACAGTATCCCTGTCGGTAAGAGTCAATGGAAAATTTTCAGAATACTTCAAGCCGACACGTGGAAAGGGGGCCCTATTTGCCCCACCTTTTCCTTCTTTGTGCCGAGGGGTTTAGCTGCATGTTGAAATACAGGGGGCACATCTCAGGTGGTGGTGGCGGCGTCTCTTTCAATAAGATCTTCCCGACTTCAGCCCCATCTTGACGGCGATGGCGAGAATCTTGTCGGAGTGGTGTGGTCTTCAATGGCTTATTCTGGCTATGACGATCTTCGGATCGTCAAGTAGCTTTATCAACAGTTCATCCTTCTTCTTCATCTCTGGGACGGATGTGGTCTTCTTGACCCGTTCGGCGACTTCCCGTCCGCAACCAATGATGTCAGGCTGGCCCGAGGAGGTGCGGCAGCGGCGACGCACCGTCGATACGGTCTGGAGGTTGAAGGTGAAGGGCTTCTCAAGGATCTCATTGTAATTTTCGTTTTTCTTAACATGCTTTGTACTGTTCGTTGTTTGTTTTAATGCCAGGTTCTATTCGGAAAAAAATTTACCTAGCAAGGGGTATTCAGGTGGGTATCCATGCTCCATGTATTTCACATCTTTTATTTGCATACGATAGTCTGATCTTTGCACAAGTTTTGGTTGCGCAAGTGGCCAGATTACAAAACATTTTGGAAACATGCGGAGCTGGATCAGGGCAGATGGTGAACCAATCCAGGTCGGAAATATTCATTAGTGTGAATTGTTCGGATGAAAGAAGTATGAGGTAGATACAACACCCGAATTTTCAGTGGAAGCTCTAGTGGAGAAATATTTGGGACCCCCTACTTCCCTAGGGCGATCCACGGATGATCAGATTGAACACACTGTGGCATAGATTAAAATTTTGGTTAATGGTTATGTGGCAAAGAAGATGAGTAGTGCAGCTAGGGAGGTTCTTCTTAAGGCCATCTGCCAAGCTATACCAACATATTCGATTAGTTGATTTAAACTCTCCAAGATAATGTGTAAAAGGATCACTAATATGGTTTCTAGATTCTGGTGGGAAGGAGATGAAGTTAAAAGGAAAATTCACTGGAAAAAGTGGCGTGACATTGCTATCCCCAAGGCGATGGAGGGTATGGGTTTTCGAGATTTGCAACTCTTTAACCGGTCAATGCTTTCCAAGCAAGGCTAGAGATTGATGACAAGACTGGATCCTTGTGTGCACGAGTGTTGAAAGGAAAGTACTACCATCATTTGATTTCCTGTCAGCTACGAAGAAGAAGAACTCTTCACACACGATTGCAGCGGTTCCGCCAAGATCCTCTCCTAGGTGTTGCGAGCAGTTCAAGGTCAATACCAGTTTCGACTCTCTCTCTTTTAGTCCCAGGTTTCCTTGATGCACATGGAGCTCCTTCAGCTAGTTGACGTCCGTACCGAGGAGGCATCTCGCCCTCTTCCTGAAGAGGTGGTGGCTCTCTAGATGGTGTTGGCGTGTATTGGTGATTCTTTGGTGCCCGGTGAGGCATGTCCTTCTGATGGTTTAGGGTTCGCCAAAGCTCAGGTTTCGTTCGTCCTTGACTTCTCTGAACACAAGACGTCGGTAGTTGAGGAAGAGCATCTCGGCAGTTGTTTCTCTCCTTGTGGGCCTTCGTCGCTGCTTGATGTGTCGTCTGCCTCTGAATGCGAGGGAATGTACATGATCTTGCTCAGACGCTTGACTTTGAGAAGAGTGATAATGTCGACGAGCCGGTCTCTCTCTTGCCCGAATCTGGCAGGCAGGTCGTTTCTACAGGTAACGGGGTTGCTAAGTCAGGTGTCTTGAAACCTGTGCCCAGAGCTGTCATCGCTAGAGAGGTCTGTGATTTCTCACTACCTTGGCTCGTTCGTGTCGCATGGTGGTCTTTCGTGTAGTGGGTGTGGCCCTGTTGGCTTGGCCATGTTGTTGTTGTTCATTGCCCTCGATGTCATCATCACTATCCTCGACTTCCAAATATTTTGCCTCCATTTAAAATAATATGATGAAAACAACTGAACAAACCAGCCTCACCCACCTACGACAATCTGAGCTCATCGATAGTCTTATTCACAGTGCAAGCATAAGATTCTAAATGAGTGACTTGCAAGGCACTCTCGGGTACTTGAAAGCTAACTCTGCGTCATGGCCTTCCAAACCCCATCATCACCATCTTTAATTCGAAAGGTTTTAGATAAACAAATGTAGACTTTTCAATGATGCGTCGACAGAAATTATCGTACGAAATAGACTCCAGTGGATTGCAATCCTCAAACCAAACAAGTTGTGTATGAAAATTTTGTAAGGATTATAATCCTCCAAAAGTGACCATCACAGTGGTGGAACTAGACTTTACTACTTTCTGAATGAACTATAATACTACTTACACCGCTTCTCCATCATCCCCATGCACACGTACATGAATAATAAGAAGGTACAATCTAGTTAACAAATTGTTCCAAAAAAACGTTAACAAACGGCACCCCCAGAAAATGAGATAGGGCAAGGGAAAACGAGAACAAACTACGAGCTATCTGACACTTCATACAGTCTAGAATTAAAAATTTAGCTATATATTAACTTCATGCACTAACATACATTTGACTAAGCTTTGTAGATATTTAAGAATAGTATGGGAAACAACACATATAAATGAACTACATACATTAAGAGGCATGATTTAATTGTCTACTAATGTGGTACTATAAGTGAAATTCATTGTAAATATATAGTTTCCTAGACATACCAAAAAAATAAAAACCATTTGTGATGAAATACATACTTAGATCAACACTATAAAATATATTGATAACCATAAATATGAAAATGTATGAACAAATATTTTTAATTCCTCTAGGGGACATGAAAAATGCATTCTGTATAAGATATTGAAGGAGTATAAATAAAAAGAACATGCTTTTAATATCAAGACTATTTACAAAAAAAAGTAATAAAGTTCTGTACAAAGAGATGAGAATGTTTTGTGTTGCTCTAGTCCTACAAAATGTATTGGTTGCTTTAGATGCTCATGCACTCCTTACTATGACAATGTATCTTAAATCAATCTTTCTATTCTAAAATGCCACCAAAAAAATCCAAGAAAAGACTAAAATGCTGAATGGATAGCATACTGCAGACAACCACGTCGCCATCGTTGTTCTCCTCTATGCTGCAGACGAGCGCAATAAAGTCCACAGCCATGCTGGTCATACGTGGTACCGTGCGGCATTTCCGAATTTGGGCAGCACGTCAAGATGCTTTGTTGATCAATCTATTTTATTGTCATCCTAATGGCCAGTGCGATGTCAATCCATTCATTTGAAGGATGTTATATGGTTAGAGCATGTCTAACAGGCCCCCGCCACCCCGTAAAATTCCGGCGAGATACGGGGTGGCGCGGTTTGGGCCGTCTAGCAGGCTCCGTATTCGGCCGGCCCATTTGCGGAATACGGGGCAGAAATCCGCCGCCGCCCCTACTTATACCGGGCGAAGGTGCGAGTGAGGGTTAACCCTCACTCGCAACCTAGCTCCGCCGTGCGCCGCCCTCTCCATCCCTGCTCCGGCGAGCAATTTCACCCCCGCGCCGCATTCCACCCCCAGTCCGGCATGGACGCCCGCCGCCGCAGTACCGCTCGCCGGCGAGCGGATCGAAGCGATCCCGCTCGCCGAACAACGTGGAGGATGCGTGGGGTCTCCAATGCAAAAGATCCGCCGCCGCCAGCCGCCGTGCGGCCTGCAAGTATGACGGCGCCTCGTTCGTCCCGCCGAAGCTCCGCGAGTTCGCGCGAGGCGGCCGCTGGTACAACGAGGACCCTCCGCTCAAGCCGATGAGCGGCCCCAAGTTCGACGAGTGGCGCGCCGAGTGGGAGCGCCAACGCCAGGCGAAGGAGGCATGGAACGCGAGCATAGGGAGCACCAGCGGCGGAGCTCCGCTCGCCGGCGAGGAGGAGGAGGAGGACCAGGACCCCGCCTTCTTGAAGGCGATTCAAGAGCCCTCAAGGACACCGCCGAGAGGAAGAGGGCGGAGGAGGAACAAAGGGCGGCGGCCATCGCCGCCGTGATGGAGGCTGAGTTGCGGGAGGCGGAGGCGGAGGCCGACAGGTACATCATCGACCTCTCCGACTAGAAGTCGCGATCCATGATCGCGCATTTTGTATGTATATACGTCGATTCCTATGTATGATCGACGAACTATGAATGAACAAGTTTCCCGGGGTTTTAAACTTACGAATTTACGGGGTCAAATACGGGGTCTGCTGGACGGAACGGTGTATGTACTCGCACTTTTTTATATGGGACGAAATAGTCGCGAAACACGGGGCAGAAAAGTAAGGGGCCTGCTAGACATGCTCTTATTTAGTCTTTAATTTTATACTCTCATGGGATGGAAAAGGATTTGTTCATCTTGTTTGCATCACGAGTATTCTATGTTCACATTCTTAATTAGACTTTTATGGGAAAACTTCATATTAATATTGTAGATTACTTATGCAGGATGACTACAAGTTGAGGAAGAAGCTTTTGAAATACACGCTCAAATGAAGTTGATGACAACAATCATGATGTTGTATGATGATAACTAAAGATAAGGGACAACATTCCAGATGTTGTTTGTCCATGCCTTTTATGAACATTTACTGAATTTTGTAGTAAACCTATAAGAAAATTAAAACATTGATGTGCTTAAATATTTACGTGCATTATCTACATGTGTAACATGTGTTCATAATATGGTAAGGAGCCATGGCAAATTGGCAATGCACGTGCATTCCACTAGTATATCAAATGGGTTTCGTTTAGGTTCGGGTGCCAAGATTGCTCACGTACGTGTGTTCAGTAGAAGTATGGTTTAGTTCTCAATCAATTCTCAGATTTAATTATAAACTTGTACTATTTATAACACCGCGCTGCATTTCGGCATTGCCATACAAAGCAAGTTTTTGGAGATTGATATGTCAATGGCATGAACATTGATGCAGTAGACAAGACATGATACCGATAGAAGGGAGATAGAAAATGTAACTCAATCTATACAAGACATCAAAACCCTGCATATTGTAAAGGAATCAGCAAATTAGTTCTACATGAAAACTCTACTACTCAAGTAAAAATTATACTTAAGTAACTCACCAAAACTATAATTGCCGGTAAGATAATCCTGATTTGAAACATTAGCCTCTGCTGTGTCAGAAAACGATGGTGTATATAATCTAGTTTTCTTTATAGCACTTAAGAGCATGTCTAACAGGCCCCGTATTTTTTCACCCCTTAAAACGCGAGTAGAGGGCCCTGTATTCATTTTTAAAAACTCGTCCGAGCTAGCAGACCCGTATTCCTAAACTGTAAAAGAGCATATTCCTAAAATATGCCAAATTATTTGTTTTCTTTTTTTCCTCATCTTCCTCCTGGACTTGCCACTTCCCGAACGCCCCGCGCCCCCGCCATGGCCTGGTCTCCGGCCGGCCCGCCCCCGCCGCCCTCCGGCCACCCCGCCCGCCCTCGGCCGCCCACCCGCCAGCCCCGTCGCGCGGCCCCGCCCCGCCACACTGGCCTTGCCGCCCACCGCCCCTTTTGAACTCCGGCCATCCCCCCGCCACGCGCCAGCGCCCCCGCCCCCCCGCCACGGGCCTCCACCCCGCCCCCGCCCACGGCCGCCTCCCGCCCCCGCCCGCCGCCCGACCCTCGAGCCGCCGCGCGCCACGGCACATTCTTTGCTGTCGCGCCCTCCGGCTTGCTGCTCGTCCCGCCATGCCCTGCACCGGCCTCCGGCCGCCACCCGACGCCGCCCCGGCCACGACCGACGCGAGGCACGGACGATTTCCTGAAAATTCAGCCCGCCACGAGTGAGGGGTTCGCCTGCATTCAGCTTCTCACCCTGTACTTGTAAGGGGCGAGGAGCCGCCCGTAGCTAAAGCTGTAAAAATTCGATAAGGGCTGATTTACGAGTCTGACGGCCGGGTAGAGCTCTACCCCGTATATCGGCGGTTATTATACGGGTTTGCCCCTTTTACGGGGTCTGTTAGACCTGCTCTAACAGTAGCACAGTTCATACTTCTCATCAAACAGGCATCTCAATTAGTTCCTCGGCGGCAAATTTGATACAAGCTGCATATGCTCCACAATAACATCAGGGACGACAATTCATGCTCCGTGCCCCGAGATTATTCAAATATAGAGCAGCAGGGCGCAACAGATACCAGTGTGCATGAAGAAGAGACAAAAAAAGATAAAGCGGGTAGAGTTGGCCTGTGAGCACGCTATATATGCCGCGGAACATATAAATCAGAACACCGAGTCGATGACGTTGGCGACGTGAGTCCTGCAAGTTACCGACTTGTGCTTCATCATAGTAGCGCATTTGGCATTCCCACTGCCATCGGGGGGCAACGCTACCTCCACGCCGGTGAAGACGGCAAATGTCTCGTCAGGGAGCGGGGGGTCGAACGGGCCGTTAGATGCCAAAGTATGGAAGAATTCGGCGATGCAGAACCTGCCGCAGCCGAGGCTGGCGACTTGGGTGCGGTGGCTAGGGCGCGGGTGCCACCCCTTTGGCACGTCAATGTCTGTCCAGATCTGCGTTTGCTCCGGCGGCGGTTCCTCCCCTTTTACCACACCAGAGATGTCGGCGGCACAAGGGAGGTGGAAGTTGGCGGCAGAGACGCCGAACCAGAGGCCGAGCTCCGGGTCATACTCGGCCTTGCCATGGAAGGGCATCATCCAGTCGCCAGCCTTGTACCACTCGCGGTACACAGTGTTGAAGCAGTAGGTGCCGATGCCCATGGTGGAGATACAGATGGTGTCGCCGCCCACCAAGCCGTAGGAACAGATGGGGTCAGGTTCGTAAGCCGGGCTGCTGACGTAAGGCGGCAGCGGCAGGGCGTCGCAGTGCCAGGCGCTGCCGATGTTGCGGTTCAAGAAGTTGTCGCGGTTGCGGTACACGATGGCCTCGAACTGGACGCCATGCTTGTCGCCGGGCCTGAGCGTCTCATCGATGATGTAGAGGCATCCGCCTTCGCCTGCATCTTCGCGTCCGATGGGCGTGGTCGGTGGATTCGTGGGGACGGAGAGGGCCAGCGGGGAACGCTTGCGGGTGTGCAGGCTAGGCATGGTGGTGAAGCAGCTGGTGTCGGCGTCGAAGCGAAAGATTCGCTCGGAGCTGTCGGCGAAGAAGAGCTTCGTTTCGGTGAGAGGATAGCAGTGCATCTTGAATTTCCAGTCGGGGTTCGCGTTCGCCGAGCAGATCGACGGCTTCACGTTGACCAAGGCCGGCGGCGGCCTGACCAGCCACTTCTTCTGCTTGGCTGCCGCCGACTTGGTGTCCGTCTTCGTCAGCGTGGGCGGCCATGTAGGCAGCACTGTCGGCAGCGCTTTGGCATGTGCGGCTGCTGCCTCTGCCGTTGGATGGAAGAACTGGTTGCGGCTCAGGTCGAAGCGCCGCAGCGTGTACATGAGTTTCTTGCTGTCCGATACCAGCACGTTGACAAATTGGCGGCGGGTGCTCATCGGAGATCTAGGTTCCTGATTATTTTCTGCGAGAAGAAGAAGCAGCTTACATCAAACCGAACCAAGCAGATCTAGGGCTGTTAGGCGGGTTGGAAACTTGGAATAGCGAGTCCAGTTGGGCCTTAGGTGGTAATATTTGCTGGGCTTGGTCAAGGAAAAAACCATGACGCAATGCTACAAAATGACTCCGGTGATTCCCAATTTTTTTTTTTTTAGCTTTGGTTATCCTAAAAAAAAAACTAACGCTGTCAAGGATTTTACCAATGTCAACCAGCAAAAAAAGAAAAAAGACCTTGAGCATTAGGTCATGTACAAATATGCAAAAGATGCTTCATGCGCAGTACCCGCGCGGAAAAAAAAATCGGTAAATTTAGCGTGCGCGGATGATTGAAGCGGTTCAGTAGACACACAAAAATAGAGCGCACGGAAAATTATTTGTCGCGCGTGGCAAAAGATGGCTGATGACCCACAAGTATAGGGGATCGCAACAGTCTTCGAGGGAAGTATTACCCAATTTATTGATTCGACACAAGGGGAGACAAAGAATACTTGTAAGCCTTACATTGAGTTGTCAATTCATTTTGGAAATAGACTTGCTCGTAAGAGTTTATCAATAGTAAGTTTTATGGCAGTAGGAAAAGTGAAATAACACAGCGGTGAAATAAAGACAGCAGTAGTGATTATAGTAAACAGCAGGATTAAAATACTGTAGGCACAGGGACGGATTTAACGGGCGTTGCATGGATGAGAGAAACTCATGTAACAATCAAAGCAAGGGCATTTGCAGATAATAATAAAATGGTATCCAAGTACTAATCAATCAATAGGCATGTGTTCCATATTTAGTCGTACGTGCTCGCAATGAGAAACTTGCACAACATCTTGTCCTACCAGCCGGTGGCAGGGCCTCTAGGGAAACTCTGGATATTAAGGTACTCCTTTTAATAGTGGAGCAAAGCATTAACACTCGTGAACACATGTGATCCTCACATCACTACCATTCCCTCGGTTATCCCGATTTCTGTCACTTGGGGCCATTGGTTCCGGACGACGACATGTATACAACTTGCGGAGTAAGATCATAAACAACGAATATCTTCATGAATCAATAACATGTTCAGATCTGAGATCATGGCACTCGGGCCCTAGTGACAAGCATTAAGCATAACAAGTTGCAACAATATCATAAAAGTGACATCTACGGATACTAGGCACTATGCCCTAACAATCTTATGACTATTACATGACCAATCTCATCCAATCCCTACCATCCCTTCAGCCTACAGCGGGGGAATTACTCACACATGGATGGGGGAAACATGGCTGGGATCGATGAGAGGCGTTGGCGGTGATGGCGGTGAAGATCTCCTCCAATTCCCCGTCCGGAGTGCCGAACGGAGACTTCCGGCTCCCGCGACGGAGTTCGCGATGTGGCGGCTCTACGGAGGGTTTCTGGCGACTTCGACTTCTCTCCGTGCGTTTTGGTCGAAACCAATAAGTAGTCCGAAGGGGGGCGTCGGAGGCCGGCCGGGGGCCACACCACATGGCGCGGGCCCTGGGCCGCGCCGCCATGTGGTGTGGGGCCCTGGCCTCCACCTCCCTTGCCCTTCTGGCTCAGTCAATATTTTGGTAAAATAGGGCCTTACGCATAAATTCGAGGATTTTCCCGAAAGTTGGATTTACGCACAAAAAACGAGAGCAGTTCCTTCTGCAAAAACAGCGTTAGTCCCTAGTTGTATCCAAAATACACAAATTAGAGGCAAAACAATAGCAAAAGTGTTCGGGAAAGTAGATACGTTTTGGACGTATCACTCCCCAAGCTTAGCTTATTGCTTGTCCTCAAGCAATTCAGTTAACAACTGAGCGATAAAAGAACTTTCACGAACACATTTGCTCATATGATGTATATATTCTCATGCTATGGCTAATACTTAAGCAGTTCATAATGAGACATATGCAAATAAGATCATCCAACAGCTATGTCAATCATAGAGAGGTACCAAAAATTAATAATAAGCATCATGAATCATGTATGTAAGCAGGATTGCAATGTTCATAAGAGAATATGATAAAGTGGTATCTCGCTTGTCCGTATTTGATCGGCAAAACATAAATGCCGAGGCACCTCTTGAGTTCATAGAAAGACTAGAAGTAGTGATTGTCAAAGATAAAAGCATCAAAGTTATACCACAATCAATCATATTTTGAGACAAGCATATTATACTAAGAATGACAGTTGTGCTCTCAAGATAGTGCTCAAAGAAAGAATGGAGACACAACATAAAAGTAAAAGATTGACCCTTCGCAGGAGAAGCAGGGATTAACATGCGCTAGAGCTTTTCATTTGTAAAGCAGGAGTAAAATTATTTTGAGAGGTGTTTGTTGTTGTCAACGAATGGTAACGGGTACACTAACTACCTCATCAACCGGACTCACAAGAGCGGCTCCCATTTTATTTATTTTTGGTTGGCACTCCTTCCAACCTTTCTTTCACAAACCATGGCTAACCGAATCCTCGGGTGCCTGCCAACAATCACATACCATGAAGGAGTGCCTTTTTATTTAAGTTTTATTATGATGATGACACTCCCCCCAACCTTTGCTCACACAAGCCATGGCTAACCGAATCTTCGGGTGCCGTCCAACAATCACAAACCATGGAGGAGTGTCTATTTTAGTTAATTAATTTGGGACTGGAATCCCATTGCCAGCTCTTTTTGCAAAATTATTGGATAAGCGGATGTGCCACTAGTCCATATGAGAGTCCGTCAAAAGTAAATGACAAGGTTGAAAGCTAAACACCACATACTTCCTCATGAGCTATGAAACATTAACACAAATTGAGAAGCATTTTGAAAGTTTTAAAGGTAGCGCATGAGAATTTACTTGGAATGGTTTGAAATGCCATGCATAGGTATTTATGGTGGACACTTTTGGAACAACTTGGTTTTCAGGTGTTTGGAAGCACGAGCGGCGTTCCCGCTCAGTACAAGTGAAGGCTAGCAAAAGATTAGGGAGCGACAAATCAAAGAGCAATACTTGTCATAATCATGCTTGCGGCAAAATAAATTAACGGAGGCATAAAGTGATACAAGAACTCTGAAGCAATATAAATCATCGAGGCTTAATTGAATTTTGTTCAGTCATATGCATGCGTGAGCATGTGCCAAGTCGATATAAATGAATTATTCAGAGGAGGATACCACAATGCCATACTTACTTATGAATAGAATAATGCAAGCAAACATCCATGACATGCTACTCATATTAATAAATTGGAACTAAACATGAGAGATCATGAACTACTAGACTTTCTCAAATAACATATACCTCACATGAACCAACTAAGCATGCTCACATGGATGAGTATATGTACAAAAATGAAAACAAACAGAGTTCATACCAGCCTCTCACCACAATCAGATTGTCGTAGATCGTCATTATTGCCTTTTCACTTGTGTAGCTTGGATAATATAAAATGAAAACCACGCTCCAGCCACCGAAGACCATTGAACTCATGATGAACTTTACAAACCAAAGAAGAACAGCAAATATTTTTGGTGTTTTCGAATTAGAAACAAGAACGAAAGAAAACAAGCAAACAAAGCAAAATCTTTTTGGGTTTTCTCATAGCAAACTAACGATAGCAAATAAAGCAAACTAAGAGCAAGGAACCAAATAAACAAATGGTAAGAGAAACAACAGAAATATTTTTGGTCTTTTTGTGTTTTAGGAAAGAAACAAAGCGAAAACAAAGGAATGCAAACTAACAGAAACACGAAAAGCAGGATGACAGAAATCTGCCAAATCCTGACAGCAGGACAGAAATCGAAATTAACAAAAATCTTCCATTGCTCAGACCAAAACGTGTTCAACTAATGAAAGTTAGATAACAACCTGGAGAACATGCTCAAAAATTGGCAACTCAAAATAACGTTCTGGCTGTGCGTACGAATTTTTTTGGTAACAGCACAGAATCTGTTTTTGGACAGCCCCACATATCATCTCCCTCTCATTACAAAACCACTCTAAGAGACTAAGCAAGTATGTACAAGTATCCAGCAACCATAATATGCAAAGAATGAGTGATGCCGGTATACCTCCCCCAAGCTTAGGCTTTTGGCCTAAGTGGAGTTCATTCCCAACGAGGGTCGGAGTTCCACGCCGGTGGATCATACATGGAGTGGTAATAGGGCCCCTGTGCAGAAGAATATCGTGGAGGTTCCACATGCCCATGATGTTGATATGAGGAACTCGCTGCATCGGATGAAGAGTCGGGGTGCTCCTCGGCCTCCTCCACATCTTCCCTTGCACGACGGCTTTCCCTTTCTATGTATGCGTTTAGCTCATTTTCTGTGATCGACCACCCGTCCCTGGCATCAAGGTTAAACAAAGCAGGTGCAGGCAAGCGTACTAATTTTTCAATTTTCTTAGTTATACTCAACTTTTCTTATACAAAGTTATCCTATAATGCAGGTTGTTCAAATTAGATGCATCTGAAATAAACTCATGCCTGATCATGGAGAAAACATCAAGTTTCTCTATAGAAAGCGGAATATCTAAATAGTGAGGACCTACACCATGCATAGCTAATAAGCGAGAGGCGATAAGACCTCCACAAATTCCTCCTTTCTCACGGTTAGTAGCAAGTCTACAAGCTATTAAAGCACCCAAATTATAAGTCCTATCCTGTTGCAAAGCAGCAGCTAAGAAAGCCAAATCTTGGACAGATAATTTACCTCCAGTCCTTCTCGCAAGAACGCACTTTGTAATGAAATAGGCAAGAGCGGATGGCTGGATGTTGAATGCTACTAATCTTACCACCATCATTGGAGAAGCTCCTCCCATTACAAATCCTTGTATAAAGATTTGAGAGCTCCCGCGGTGTGATGCGCGTAAATGTACACGTCCGTTGGGAACCCCAAGAGGAAGGTATGATGCGCACAGTGGCAAGTTTTCCCTCGAAAGAAACCAAGGTTGATCGAACCAGGAGGAGCCAAGAAGCACGTTGAAGGTTGATGGTGCGAAATGTGATGCGGCGCAACAACAGGATTCCGCGCCAACGTGGAATCTGCACAACAAAACCAAAGTACTTTGCCCCAACGAAGCATTGAGGTTGTCAATCTCACCAGCTTGTAACAAAGGATTAAACGTATCGAGTGGAAGATGTTTGCAAAGCAGTAAACACAATTGCAGTAGATTGTATGCTATGTAAAGAATAGGACGGGGTCCACAGTTCACTAGAGGTGTCTCTCCCATAAGATAAAAGCATGTTGGGTAAACAAATTACAGTCGGGCAATTGACAAATAGAGAAAGGCATAACAATGCATATACATGATATGATAAATATAGTGAGATTTAATTGGGCATTACGACAAAGTACATAGACCGCCATCCAACTGCATCTATGCCTAAAAAGTCCACCTTCAGGTTATCATCCGAACCCCATTCAGTATTAAGTTGCTAGCAACAGACAATTGCATTAAGTATGGTGCGTAATGTAATCAACAACTACATCCTTAGACATAGAATCAATGTTTTATCCCTAGTGGCAACAACACATCCACAACCTTAGAACTTTCTGTCACTGTCCCAGATTCAATGGAGGCATGAACCCACTATCGAGCATAAATACTCCCTCTTGGAGTTAAGAGTACAAACTTGGCCAGAGCCTCTACTAATAACGGAGAGCATGCAAGATCATAAACAACACATAAACAATAGATTGATAATCACCATAATCATAGTACTCTCTATCCATCGGATCCCTACAAACACAACATATAGTATTACAGATAGATGATCTTGATCATGTTAGGCAGCTCACAAGATCCAACAATGAAGCACAACAAGGAGAAGACGACCATCTAGCTACTATGGACCCATGGTCCAGGTGAACTACTCACTCATCACTCCGGAGGCGACCATGGCGGTGAGTCCTCAGGGAGATGAATCCCCTCTCGGCAGGGTGCGGCGATCTCCCGAGATCCTCCGAGATGGGATTGGCGGCGTCTCGGTGGGTTTTCCGTGGCTCGGGGGGTTTGCGACGGAGGCTTTAAGTAGGCGGAGGGTCAGGGGGGGGCCACACGAGGGCCGGGGGTAGGCGCGCGGCCAGGCTTGGGCCCCTACTGGCTGCTTATTTGGTTATCTCTTCGGTATACGAGAGCTTCGTGCAAAATAGGACCGGCGAAAGTTTCGTCCAATTAAGAATATTTCTTACTAGGATTTCTGAAACCAAAACAGCAGAAAACAGCAACTGGCTCTTCGGCATCTTGTTAATAGGTTAGTTCAGAAAATGCATAAATATGACATATAATGTGCATGAAACATGTAGGTATCATCAATAAAGTAGCATGGAACATAAGAAATTATCGATACGGAGACGTATCAGCATCCCCAAGCTTAGTTCGCTCGAAGGTAAACGATAACAAAGATAATTTCTGAAGTGACATGCCATCATAATCTTGATCATACTATTTGTAAACATATGTAATGAATGCAGCGATCAAAACAAAGGTAATGACATGAGTAAACAAGTGAATCATATAGCAAAGACTTTTCATGAATAGTACTTCAAGACAAGCATCAATAAGTCTTGCATAAGAGTTAACTCATAAAGCAATAAATCAAAGTAAAGGTATTGAAGCAACACATAGGAAGATTAAGTTTCAGCGGTTGCTTTCAACTTATAACATGTATATCTCATGGATATTGTCAACATAAAGTAGTATAACAAGTGCAATATGCAAGTATGTAGGAATCAATGCACAGTTCACACAAGTGTTTGCTTCTTAAGGTGGAAGAAGATAGGTAAACTGACTCAACAATAAAAGTAAAAGAAAGGTCCTTCAAGAGGAAAGCATCGATTGCTGTATTTGTGCTAGAGCTTTTATTTTGAAAACATGAAACAATTTTGTCAACGGTAGTAATAAAGCATATGAGTTATGTAAATTATATCTTACAAGTTGCAAGCCTCATGCATAGTATACTAATAGTGTCGCACCTCGTCCTACTTAGCTTGGACTACCGGATCTTCGCATGCCATGTTTCAACCAAGTGTCACAAAGGGGTACACCCATGTGTACAAGGTCTAAGGAGAAAGCTCGCATTTTGGATTTCTCGCTTTGATTATTCTCAACTTAGACATCCATACCGGGACAACATGGACAACAGATAATGGACTCCTCTTAAATGCATAAGCATGTAGCAATGATTATTATTCTCATATGAGATTGAGGATATATGTCCAAAACTGAAACTTCAACCATGATTCATGGCTTTAGTTAGCGGCCCAATGTTCTTCTCTAACAATTTTGCATGCTCCAACCACTAAATGATAGATCCTTCAGACAAGACGGACATGCATAGCAACTCACATGATATTCAACAATAGTTGATGGCGTCCCAGAAGCATGGTTATCGCACAACAAGCAACTTAATAAAATATAAAGTGCATAAGTACATATTCAATACTACGATAGTTTTAAGGCTATTTTGTCCCATGAGCTATATATTGCAAAGGTGAATGATGGAATTTTAAAGGTAGCACTCAAGCAATTTACTTTGTAATGGCGGAGAAATACCATGTAGTAGGTAGGTATGGTGGACACAAATGGCATAGTAGTTGGCTCAAGGATTTTGGATGCATGAGAAGTATTCCCTCTCGATACAAGGTTTAGGCTAGCAAGGTTATTTGAAGCAAACTCAAGGATGAACAGGTGCAGCAAAACTCACATAAAAGACATATTGTAAACATTATAAGACTCTACACTGTCTTCCTTGTTGTTCAAAACTCAATACTAGATATTATCTAGACCTTAGAGAAACCAAATATGCAAATCAAATTTTAGCAAGCTCTATGTATTTCTTCATTAATGGGTGCAAAGCATATGATGCAAGAGCTTAAACATGAGCACAACAATTGCCAAGTATCACATTATCCAAGACATTTTAGAATTACTACATGTAGCATTTTCCAATTTCAACCATATAACAATTTAACGAAGAAGAAACTTCGCCATGAACATTATGAGTAAAGCCTAAGGACACATGTGTCCATATGCAACAACGGAGCGTGTCTCTCCCACAAAGTGAATGCTAGGATCCATTTTATTCAAACAAAAACAAAAACAAAAACAAACCGACGCTCCAAGTAAAGAACACAAGATGTGATGAATAAAAATATAGTTTCAGGGGAGGAACTGATGATGTTGTCGATGAAGAAGGGGATGCCTTGGGCATCCCCAAGCTTACGCTTGAGTCTTCTTAAAATATGCAGGGGTGAACCAGGGCATCCCCAAGCTTAGAGCTTTCACTCCTCTTGATCATAGTATATCATACTCCTCTCTTGACCCTTGAAAACTTCCTTCACACCAAACTTCAAGCAAACTCATTAGAGGGTTAGTGCACAATTAATAATTCACAAATTCAGAGGTGAATCATTCTTTACACTTCTGGACATTGCATAATGCTACTGGACATTAATGGATCAAAGAAATAAATCCAACATAGCAAAAGAGGCAATGCGAAATAAAAGGCAGAATCTGTCAAAACAGAACAGTCCGTAAAGACGAATTTAAAGCTGGCACAGACTTGCTCAAATGGAAAACTCAAAACTAATGAAAGTTGCGTACATATCTGAGGATCACGCTCGTAAATTGGCAGATTTTTTGAATTTTCTACAGAGAACTGTGCCCAGATTCGTGACAGACAGCAATGCTGTTTTAACGCAGCGATCCCAAATATAACATCAACTTTGACATAGAAACTTTACTTGGCACAAAAACATGATAAGGAGAGTTTGCTACAGTAGTAAACAACTTCCAAGACTCAACAAAACAAAAATTGCTGTAGGTAAAAACATGGGTTGTCTCCCATAAGCGCTTTCAACGCCTTTCGCTAGGCGCAGAAAAGTGCAAATCAAGTAACATCAAATGAAGAAGCATCAACATTATTTTTCATGCAAACACAACTTGTTGCAGAGGGTACTTTAGGTGCTCCATTATCTAAATTTTCTATGGTGGTGCTAGGGGTTTTAGAAATTTTAGGCCTATAATAATTCTTTTGTTTAGGCACTTTAGAGCGTACATGAATTTTTGCTCTTTACCCACATAAGCTTTCATTATACTTGAGAGAAGAAAAGGTTGAACCCAAGGTTCCCATAGCTTTTTCAAGTTCATCAATCATATTGGTTTGATTATCATGGACAACACAAGTTCCTAGGACACTAATTCTTTCATCAATTCCTCCTAAGGATTTATCAAGTTCATAAGTTTTGTCAAATAACATTCCCAATTTAGTTTCAACACTTGGAAAATTTTTCTCTATGGTTTCCAATTTTTTCATAACATCTTCAAGAGAGATTTCAATTTTAACTTCATTAACAGGTGGTATTCCAACTAGACTCTCAATGATGCAACTAGCTTCTAGAGCGGGAGTACCTAGGAAATTACCTCCCGAAAGAGTATCAAGAACATATCTATTCCAACTAGATAAACCAACATAAAAGTTCCTAAGAAGGATAGTGGTGGAGTGTTTCTTAATGCACCTATGATGAGCATTACTAATTCTATACCAAGCATCTTTAAAACTTTCTCCACCTTGTTGCTTAAAAGAACAAACTTCAACTTCAGGATTACTCATGATAACAGCAATAAAGTAAACTAGGCAAATAGAGTAAAGACAAGTAACTAATTTTTTTGTGTTTTCGATATAGTGAGCAAGACAGCAAATAAAGTAAAACTAGCAACTAATTTTTTTGTGTTTTGTTTAGGTGCAGCAAACAAAGTAGTAAATAAAATAAAGCAAGACAAAAACAAAGTAAAGAGATTGAGAAGTGGAGACTCCCCTTGCAGCGTGTCTTGATCTCCCGACACGGCGCCGAAAATGCTTGATGCGCGTAAATGTACACGTCCGTTGGGAACCCCAAGAGGAAGGTATGATGCGCACGTGGCAAGTTTTCCCTGAAAGAAACCAAGGTTGATCGAACCAGGAGGAGCCAAGAAGCACGTTGAAGGTTGATGGTCGCGAAATGTGATGCGGCGCAACAAGGATTCCGCCAACGTGGAATGCACAGCAAAACAAAGTACTTTGCCCCAACGAAGCTTGAGGTTGTCAATCACCGGCTTGCTGTAACAAAGGATTAAACGTATCGATGGAAGATGTTTGCAAAGAAAACAAACACAATTGCGTAGATTGTATGCTATGTAAAGAATAGGATGGGGTCCACAGTTCACTAGAGGTGTCTCTCCCATAAGATAAAAGCATGTTGGGTAAACAAATTACAGTCGGCAATTGACAAATAGAGAAAGGCATAACAATGCATATACATGATATGATAAATATAGTGAGATTTAATTGGGCATTACGACAAAGTACATAGACCGCCATCCAACCGCATCTATGCCTAAAGTCCACCTTGAGTTATCATCCGAACCCCATTCAGTATTAAGTTGCTAGCAACAGACAATTGCATTAAGTATGGTGCGTAATGTAATCAACAACTACATCCTTAGACATAGAATCAATGTTTTATCCCTAGTGGCAACAAGACATCCACAACCTTAGAACTTTTGTCGTCCCGATTCAATGGAGGCATGAACCCACTATCGAGCATAAATACTCCCTCTTGGAGTTAAGAGTACAAACTTGGCCAGAGCCTCTACTAATAACGGAGAGCATGCAAGATCATAAACAACACATAAACAATAGATTGATAATCACCATAATCATAGTACTCTCTATCCATCGGATCCCGACAAACACAACATATAGTATTACAGATAGATGATCTTGATCATGTTAGGCAGCTCACAAGATCCAACAATGAAGCACAACAAGGAGAAGACGACCATCTAGCTACTGCTACCCATGGTCCAGGGGTGAACTACTCACTCATCACTCCGGAGGCGACCATGGCGGTGAAGAGTCCTCAGGGAGATGAATCCCTCTCCGGCAGGGTGCGAGGCGATCTCCTGAATCCCCGAGATGGGATTATGGCGGCGGCGTCTCGCAAGGTTTTCCGTATCGTGGCTCTGTCGGGGTTTCGCGACGGAGGCTTTAAGTAGGCGGAGGGTCAACGCGGGGGCCACACGAGGGCCCGGGGGTAGGGGCGCGGCCGGGGCTGGGCCGCGCCGCCTAGCCCCCGGCTGCCCGTGGCCCCACTTCGTTATCTCTTCGGTCTTCTGAAGTGCAAAAATAGGACCCTGGGCGAAAGTTTAGGTCCAATTCGAGAATATTTCCTTACTAGGATTTCGAAACCAAAACAGAAAATGACAGCGGCTCTTCGGCATCTTGTTAATAGGTTAGTTCCAGAAAATGCATAAATATGACATATAATGTGCATGAAACATGTAGGTATCATCAATAAAGTAGCATGGAACATAAGAAATTATCGATACGTTGGAGACGTATCACGGTGTTCCCCTGATCTTCTCGCAAGATCCCCATCGCGGCACTCTAATTGCTGTTCAAAAATCACTGAAAGGCAAGTCGATAGTTTTGTTATAAATCTTGTACCGGACCATGGGGTCAGTTTGAGACCGGTGAAATTCGAAATCCTGCACAACCGACACCGTTAGTTTAGCATATTGGTGAGGTTCACCAACAGTAAAATCTCCCAATCCTGCATTGGAAATTAGTGTCGAACGTCTTGCAGGATTCCATTCCGCATAAAGTCCGTGCATGGGTAATAAGAGGGGTATACTCCCTCTTCACGATGAACTCTCATGACTTGCTGTACCTCCAACTCTTCTTGGTTAAGTTGGTGCATACTTCCTTCCATTTTAAATTTTCAACAATCACTATAAAATTTGATTTCAAGGTATGTAATTGAAGGGAACTACTATAGGAACTTGCTAGAGTACTAAACATGCATCAAAAATAGTTTCTTCCACTTAGAACAAGCATGCAAGCTCACTAAACATGTTATCTACAGCAGCAAAATATTCAAGATATACTCAACCAAATGAAATTCTAATTGGACAATCAAAGGAGTCACATACCAAGGAGTAAATGTGCCAAATTTGAGACAATCTGGGCTGAGCAAGGAGATCGAAAAATCGCAAGTTCTTGAGCGAAACACGAGTGAGAGAAACTTGGTACGAGCTTTTTCGGGAGAGAGAAGGTACTGGGAGGAAGAGATGATGTAGTGGGGCAGGGTGGCCCACACCACAAGGTGGCGCGGCCCCTTGCTGGCCGCGCCGGCCTATGGTGTGGCACCACCCTGGTGCCCCACAGGTCATCCTCTGGTGCTCCCAGGTGCCTCTCGAAAAATAGGACGGTGTAATTTTTGTAATTTTTAGAGAACTTCGAAAAATGCACATTTCTGGGTATTAAATTAATGATTACTGCGCAGGAAAATGATTTCTAAAATCTTAAATGACTAAAGCATATTGCAAAACAAAAGTGCTACAGCAAGTAAAATAGGTGGAGGGAGAAAGAAAGAAAGAAGTGTTGTTTAGCTCTTTTATGCAATAAAATATACTTGTTAACAAGGTTGATCAAGTCTTGCTACCAAATAAATTTTATATGACATAAGAAGAAATAAACCTCAAATCAATCATGTTACCTTATATTGAATTGATATGGATCCAATCACAAGAGTTTGATATTCTTCTTTAGGCTCATATATAGGACAATCAATGGATCCCACTTTGATAGTTTTCACATTAAAAATTGTATTGACTCCACATACTTTATCAATCCTCTTGGGAAAATAGACAGTGTGTTCCTTATCATCAACATTGAAAGTAACCATGCCTTTATTAACAGCCCCTGCAGTATTAAGAAAGGGTCTTCCAAGAATAATGGACATATTATCATCTTCAGGCATTTCCAACACAACAAAATCAGTTAATATCTTTGCAAATGGCTGATATATCAAGCAATGCTGAGTAACTTGCACAGGAACATTTTCACATAAACCAACAGGAATAGCAGTAGATTTATCAGCCATTTGCAAAGATATATCAGTTGGTATCAATTTATCTAAATCAAGTCTCTTATAAAGAGAAAAAGGCATTACACTAACTCCCGCTCCCAAATCACATAGAGCAGTTCTAACATAATTATTCTTGATGGAACAAGGAATAGTCGGTATACCTGGTCTCCAAGCTTCTTTGGAATCTTACCATTGAAGGAGTAATTAGCGAGCATAGTGGAAATTTACTCATTGGGGATTTTCCTTTTGTTAGTAACAATATCTTTCATATACTTTGAATAAGGAGGCAATTTAATAGCATCAGTCAAAGGGATTTGCAGAAATAAAGGTTTCATCCAATCACAAAACTTATTATAATGTTCCTCCTCCTTTGATTTTAGTTTCTTAGGAAAAGGCATTTGCTTTTGAACCCAAGGTTCTCTTTCATTACCATGTTTCTCAGTAATAAAGTCTTCTTTAGTGTACTTTTATTTTTAGCATGCTTTTCAGGTTCTTTTTCAATTTCTTCTTTATCGGGAGTATCATCCTTATCATTATCTTTATCATGTTCATTACCACTTTCAGTTTCAGCATCAGAAATAGAAATACTATTAGGATCATTAACAGGTTCAGAGGATTCTACAACATTCTTATGTTTCTTTTTCTTTTTCTTAGATGGAGCACGAGTTTTAGTTAATTTAGAATCTTGTTCAACTCTTTTGGGATGCCCTTCAGGATATAGAGGATCCTGGGTAGAAACACCACCTCTAGTTGTTACTTCATAAGCATGTTTTTCTTTAGAATTATTTCCCAACAAGTCATTTTGCACTTTAGTAAGTTGATCAATTTGAGTTTGAACCATTTGAAAATGTTTAACAAGTATCTTAACATCATTAGAGGTTCTCTCCACAATACCATGCAATTCACTAATAGCAGAATTTTCCATTAAATGATTCTCTACTCTCATATTAAAGTTTTCTTGCTTAATAATATAATTATCAAACTCATCTAAGCATTGAGCAGGAGATTTTGAATACGGAATATCTTCTCTAGTGTTGAAGAGAGTGTACCTCAATCATGGATGAAGGGGGAATCGTCTCACATATATCTTCTATAGGAGGTAAATTCTTCACATCTTCAGGTTTAATACCTTTCTCTTTAAGAGACTTCTTGGCTTCCCTCATATCTTCATCATTCAATTTAATCATACCCCTCTTCTTCACTATCGGTGTCGGGGTTGGTTCAGGTGTAGACCAATCATCATGATTCCGGCCTATTTTAGCTAATAATTCCTCAGCGTCTTCTGGAGTTCTTTTCCTGAAAACACAACCAGCACAACTATCCAGGTATGCCCTAGACTCAATGGTTAGTCCATGATGTCTACGGGTGCTTCTATTCTTGTAGACAGTGTTGGGCCTCCAAGAGCAGAGGTTTGTAGAACAGCAGCAAGTTTCCCTTAAGTGGATTACCCAAGGTTTATCGAACTGGGAGGAAGAGGTCAAAGATATCCCTCTCAAGCAACCCTGCAACCACAAAGCAAGAAGTCTCTTGTGTCCCCAACACACCTAATAGGTGTACTAGATCGAAGAGATAGTGAAATACAAGTGGTATGAATGAATATGAGCAGTAGTCTGTTGAAAATAGCTTCTTGCGTTGATGATAGTAATATTGTAAAAAACAAGCGTATGTGGTAATGTAAATGCACTGATAAACAAGCGCGATAGCGATATTTAGGAACAAGGCCTAGGGATTAGACTTTCACTAGTGGACACTCTCAACATTGATCACATAAGAATAGATAAATGCATACTCTACACTCTCTTGTTGGATGATGAACACATTGCGTAGGATTACACGAACCCTCAATGCCGGAGTTAACAAGTGATGGCGTGTAACTCACACGTTCGTTGGGAACCCCAAGAGGAAGGTATGATGCGCACAGTAGCAAGTTTTCCCTCAGAAAGAAACCAAGGTTTAATCGAACCCGGAGGAGCAGAACACGTTGAAGGTTGATGGTCGCGAAATGTGATGCGGCGCAACACCGGGATTCCGGCGCGGAACTGCACAACACAACCCAAGTACTTTGTCCCAACGAAACAGTGAGGTTGTCAATCTCACTTGCTGTAACAAAGGATTAAACGTATCGAGTGGAAGATGTTTGCAAAGAAAACAGTAAAACAAGTAGATTGTATGCTATGTAAAGAATAGGACCGGGGTCACATTCACTAGAGGTGTCTCTCCCATAAGATAAAGCATGTTGGGTGAACAAATTACGTCGGGCAATTGACAAATAGAGAAAGGCATAACAATGCATATACATGATATGATAAATATAGTGAGATTTAATCAGGCATTACGACAAAGTACATAGACCGCCATCCAACCGCATCTATGCCCAAAAGTCCACCTTCAAGTTATCATCCGAACCCCCTCCAGTATTAAGTTGCAAAACAACAGACAATTGCATTAAGTATGGGCGTAATGTAATCAACAACTACATCCTTAGACATAGCATCAATGTTTTATCCCTAGTGGCAACAAATACAACCTTAGAACCTCTTGTCACGATCCCAGATTCAATGAAGGCATGAACCCACTATCGAGCATAAATACCCCTCTTGGAGTTAAGAGCAAAAACTTGGCCAGAGACTAGAGAGCATGCAAGATCATAAACAACACATAAACAATAGATTGATAATCACCATAATCATAGTACTCTCTATCCATCGGATCCCGACAAACACAACATATAGTATTACAGATAGATGATCTTGATCATGTTAGGCAGCTCACAAGATCCAACAATGAAGCACAACAAGGAGAAGACACCATCTAGCTCTGCTATGGACCCATGGTCCAGGGTGAACTACTCACTCATCACTCGGAGGCGACCATGGCGGTGTAGAGTCCTCCGGAGATGATCCCTTCGGCGGGGTGCCGGAGGCGATCTCCGAATCCCCGAGATGGGATTCGCGGCGGCGTCTCGCAAGGTTTTCCGTATCGTGGCTCTGATCGGGGTTTGCGACGGAAGCTTTAAGTGGCGGAGGGTCGAGGGACACGAGGCCCGAACAGGTCAGCGCGGCCAAGGCCTGGGCCGCGCCGCCCTCTGGCCGCCTCGTGGCCCCACTTCGTTATCTCTTCGGTCTTCAAGCTTCGTGCAAAAATAGGACCCCAGGCGAAAGTTTCGTCCAATTAAGAGAATATTTCTTTACTAGGATTTAAAAAAAGAAAACAACAAACGGCTCTTCGGCATCTTGTTAATAGGTTAGTTCCAAATGCATAAATATGACATATAATGTGCATAAAACATGTAGGTATCATCAATAAAGTAGCATGGAACATAAGAAATTATCGATACGTTGGAGACGTATCAGCATCCCTACATACTTGCGTCCGGCGAAAACGATAACAAAGATAATTCTGAAGTGACATGCCATCATAATCTTGATCATACTATTTGTAAACATATGTAGTGAATGCAGCGATCAAAACAAAGGTAATGACATGAGTAAACAACTGAATCATAAAGCAAAGACTTTTCATGAATAGTACTTCAAGACAAGCATCAATAAGTCTTGCATAAGAGTTAACTCATAAAGCAATAAATCAAAGTAAAGGCGTTGAAGCAACACATAGGAAGATTAAGTTTCAGCGGTTGCTTTCAACTTATAACATGTATATCTCATGGATATTGTCAACATAAAGTAATATAACAAGTGCAATATGCAAATATGTAGGAATCAATGCAGTTCACACAAGTGTTTGCTTCTTAAGGTGGAAGGAGATAGGAAACCGACTCAACAATAAAAGTAAAAGAATGGTCCTTCAAAGAGGAAAGCATCGATTGCTGTATTTGTGCTAGAGCTTTTATTTTGAAAACATGAAACAATTTTGTCAACGGTAGTAATAAAGCATATGAGTTATGAAAATTATATCTTACAAGTTGCAAGCCTCATGCATAGTATACTAATAGTGCCCGCACCTCGTCCTACTTAGCTTGGACTACCGGGTCTTTGCATGCCATGTTTCAACCAAGTGTCACAAGGGGTACCTCCATGCCGCCTGTACAAAGGTCTAAGGAGAAAGCTCGCATTTCGGATTTCGCTTTTGATTATTCTCAACTTAGACATCCATACCGGGACAACATGGACAACAGATAATGGACTCCTCTTAAATGCATAAGCATGTAGCAACAATTATTCTTCTCATATGAGATTGAGGATATATGTCCAAAACTGAAACTTCAACCATGATTCATGGCTTTAGTTAGCGGCCCAATGTTCTTCTCTAACAATTTTGCATGCTCCAACCACTAAAATGATAGATCCTTCAGACAAGACGGACATGCATAGCAACTCACATGATATTCAACAATAGTTGATGGCGTTCCCCGAAGCATGGTTATCGCACAACAAGCAACTTAATAAAAGATAAAGTGCATAAGTACATATTCAATACTACGATAGTTTTTAAGGCTATTTTGTCCCATGAGCTATATATTGCAAAGGTGGATGATGGAATTTTAAAGGTAGCACTCAAGCAATTTACTTTGGAATGGCGGAGAAATACCATGTAGTAGGTAGGTATGGTGGACACAAATGGCATAGTAGTTGGCTCAAGGATTTTGGATGCATGAGAAGTATTCCTCTCGATACAAGGTTTAGGCTAGCAAGGTTATTTGAAGCAAACTCAAGGATGAACAAGTGCAGCAAAACTCACATAAAAGACATATTGTAAACATTATAAGACTCTACACTGTCTTCCTTGTTGTTCAAAACTCAATACTAGATATTATCTAGACCTTAGAGAGACCAAATATGCAAATCAAATTTTAGCAAGCTCTATGTATTTCTTCATTAATGGGTGCAAAGCATATGATGCAAGAGCTTAAACATGAGCACAACAATTGTCAAGTATCACATTATCCAAGACATTTTAGAACTACTACATGTAGCATTTTCCAATTCCAACCATATAACAATTTAACGAAGAAGAAACTTCGCCATGAACATTATGAGTAAAGCCTAAGGACACATGTGTCCATATGCAACGGAGCGTGTCTCTCTCCCACAAAGTGAATGCTAGGATCAATTTTATTCAAACAAAAACAAAAACAAAAACAAACCGCCTCCAAGTAAAGAACACAAGATGTGATTGAATAAAAATATAGTTTCAGGGGAGGAACTGATGATGTTGTCGATGAAGAAGGGGATGCCTTGGGCATCCCCAAGCTTAACGCTGAGTCTTCTTAAAATATGCAGGGGAACCACGGGGGCATCCCCAAGCTTAGAGCTTTCACTCCTCTTGATCATAGTATATCATTCTCCTCTCTTGACCCTTGAAAACTTCCTTCACACCAAACTTCAAGCAAACTCATTAGAGGGTTAGTGCATCATTAATAATTCACACATTCAGAGGTGACACAATCATTCTTTACACTTCTGGACATTGCATAATGCTACTGGACATTAATGGATCAAAGAAATAAATCCAACATAGCGAAAGAGGCAATGCGAAATAAAAGGCAGAATCTGTCAAAAACAGAACAGTCCGTAAAGACGAATTTAGAGATGGCACCAGACTTGCTCAAATGGAAAAACTCAAAACTAATGAAAGTTGCGTACATATCTGAGGATCACGCTCGTAAATTGGCAGATTTTTTCTAATTTTCTACAGAGAACTGTGCCCAGATTCGTGACAGACAGCAATGCTGTTTCTGCGCAGCAATCCCAAATATAACATCAACTTTGACATAGAAACTTTACTTGGCACAAAAACATGATAAGGAGAGGTTGCTACAGTAGTAAACAACTTCCAAGACTCAACAAAACAAAAAATTGCTGTAGGTAAAAAACATGGGTTGTCTCCCATAAGCGCTTTTCTTTAACGCCTTTCAGCTAGGCGCAGAAAGTGCAAATCAAGTAACATCGAGTAGAAGCATCAACATCATAGCTTGTTCTAATAATAGAATCAAAAGGCAACTTCATTCTCTTTCTAGGGAAGTGTTCCATACCTCTCTTGAGAGGAAATTGATATTTAATATTACCTTCCCTCATATCAATACAGCACCAACAGTTCGAAGAAAAGGTCTTCCCAACACAATTGGACAAGATGCATTGCATTCGATATCCAAGACAACAAAATCAACGGGGACAAGGTTATTGTTAACCGTAATATGCACATTATCAATCCTCCCCAAAGGTTTCTTTTTAACATTATCGGCAAGATTAACATCCAAATAACAATTCTTCAATGGTGGCAAGTCAAGAATATCATAAATCTTTTTAGGCATAACAGAAATACTTGCACCAAGATCACATAAAGCATTACATTCAAAGTCATTGAATTTCATTTTAATGATGGGCTCCCAACCATCTTCTAACTTTCTAGGAATAGAAGTTTCAAGTTTTAGTTTCTCTTCTCTAGCTTTTATGAGAGCATTTGTAATATGTTTTGTAAAGGCTAAATTTATAGCACTAGCATTAGGACTTTTAGCAAGTTTTTGTAAGAACTTTATAACTTCAGAGATGTGGCAATCATCAAAATCTAAATCATTATGAGCTACAGCAATGGGATCATTGTTCCCAAGGTTGGAAAAAATTTCAGCAGTTTTATCACAAGCAGTTTCAGCAGTTTTAGCAATTTCAGGCAGTTTTGTTCGCTTTGCACTAGGAGTAGAAACATTGCCAACACCAATTATATTACCATTGATAGTAGGAGGTGCAGCATCATGTGAAGAATTAGCATTACTAGTGGTGGTAATAGTCCAAACTTTAGCTACATTATTCTCTTTAGCTAGTTTTTCATTTTCTTCTCTATCCCACCTAGCACGCAATTCAGCCATTAATCTTATATTCTCATTAATTCTAACTTGGATGGCATTTGCTGTAGTAGTAATCTTATTATCAATATCATCAGGTTTAGCAGCCATTTTATTAATTAAAGAAGATTGTGATGCAGACATGTATGAGATTCGGGTTTCAGCATTTGAAATTTTAGTTTGCAGACCAGAAATCTCCCTATTCAAGTTTTCAAGTTGATTTCCTATATTTCTTAACAAGGTAGATTGTTCATTTATGGTTTTAGTAAACAATTGATTTTGCTCATATTGTGATTGCATAAAGTTTTTAGTGGATCTTTCAATTCCTAGCATTCTTTCCTCATATCTACCATAATCATTGCCACTAGCAGGATATGGCCTATAGTTATTACCAGAGTTGTTCCTATAAGCATTGTTGTTGAAATTATTATTTTTAATGAAATTCACATCAACATTTTCTTCTTGAGCAACCAATGAAGCTAAAGGAACATTATTTGGATCAACATTAGATCTACCATTCACAAGCATAAACATAATCACATCAATCTTATCACTCAAGGAAGAGGTTTCTTCAACAGAATTTACCTTCTTACCTTGTGGAGCTCTTTCCGTGTGCCATTCAGAGTAATTTATCATCATATCATCAAGAAGTTTTGTAGCCGCCCCCAATGTGATGGACATAAAGGTACCTCCAGCAGCTGAATCCAATAAATTCCGCGAAGAAAAATTTAGTCCTGCATAGAAGGTTTGGATGATCATCCAAGTAGTCAGCCCATGAGTTGGACAATTCTTTACCAAAGTTTTCATTCTCTCCCATGCTTGAGCAACATGTTCAGTATCTAATTGTTTAAAATTCATTATGCTACTTCTCAAAGATATAATTTTAGCGGGAGGATAATATCTACCAATAAAAGCATCCTTGCATTTAGTCCATGAATCAATACTATTCTTAGGCAAAGATAGCAACCAATCTTTAGCTCTTCCTCTTAATGAGAAAGGAAATACTTTCAATTTAACAATATCACCATCTACATCTTTATACTTTTGCATTTCACAAAGTTCAACAAAATTATTGAGATGGGCAGCAGCATCATCAGAACTAACACAGAAAATTGATCTCTCATAACCAAGTTCGAAAGCAGGTTTAATTTCAAAGAATTCTCTGTAGTAGCCGGTGGAGCAATAGTGTGCATAGGAAATCATTATTATTTGCATTTGTGAAGTCACACAACTTAGTATTTTCAGGGTATTCATTTTAGCAACAGTAAATAAAACAAACTAGATAAAGTAAATGCAAGTAACTAATTTTTTGTGTTTTTGATATAGCAAACAAGATAGCAAATAAAGTAAAACTAGCAACTAATTTTTTTGTATTTTGATTTAGTGCAGCAAACAAAGTAGTAAATAAAATAAAGCAAGACAAAAACAAAGTAAAGAGATTGAGAAGTGGAGACTCCCCTTGCAGCGTGTCTTGATCTCCCGGCAACGGCGGGAAAAAGAGCTTGATGGCGTGTAACTCACACGTTCGTTGGGAACTCCAAGAGGAAGGTATGATGCGCACGAAGCAAGTTTTCCCTCGAAAGAAACCAAGGTTTAATCGAACCCAGAGGAGCCAAGAAACACGTTGAAGGTTGATGGTCGCGAAATGTGATGCGGCGCAACACCAGGGATTCCAGCGCCAACGGAACCTGCAACACAACCCAAGTACTGTCCCAACAAACAGTGAGGTTGTCAATCTCACCGGCTTGCTGTAACAAAGGATTAAACGTATCGAGTGGAAGATGTTTGCAAAGAAAACAGTAAAACAAGTAGATTGTATGCTATGTAAAGAATAGGACCGGGGTCCACAGTTCACTAGAGGTGTCTCTCCCATAAGATAAAGCATGTTGGGTGAACAAATTACAGTCGGGCAATTGACAAATAGAGAAAGGCATAACAATGCATATACATGATATGATAAATATAGTGAGATTTAATCCGGGCATTACGACAAAGTACATAGACCGCCATCCAAGCGCATCTATGCAAAGTCCACCTTCGGGTTATCATCCGAACCCCTCCAGTATTAAGTTGCAAAGCAACAGACAATTGCATTAAGTATGGTGCGTAATGTAATCAACAACTACATCCTTAGACATAGCATCAATGTTTTATCCCTAGTGGCAACGCACATCACAACCTTAGAACCTACTGTCACGATCCCAGATTCAATGAAGGCATGAACCCACTATCGAGCATAAATACCCCCTCTTGGAGTTAAGAGCAAACTTGGCAGAGCCTCTACTAATAACGGAGAGCATGCAAGATCATAAACAACACATAAACAATAGATTGATAATCACCATAATCATAGTACTCTCTATCCATCGGATCCCGACAAACACAACATATAGTATTACAGATAGATGATCTTGATCATGTTAGGCAGCTCACAAGATCCAACAATGAAGCACAACAAGGAGAAGACGACCATCTAGCTACTGCTATGGACCCATGGTCCAGGGTGAACTACTCACTCATCACTCCGGAGGCGACCATGGCGGTGTAGAGTCCTCGGGAGATGAATCCCTCTCCGGCCAGGGTGCGGAGGCGATCTCCTGAATCCCCGAGATGGGATTCGCGGCGCGTCTCGGAAGGTTTTCGTATCGTGGCTCTCGGTGCGGGGTTTCGCGACGGAAGCTTTAAAGGCGGAGGTCAACGCGGGCCACACACGAGGGCCCGGGGCTAGGTCGGCGCGGCCAAGGCTGGGCCGCGCCGGCCTCTGGCCGCTCGTGGCCCCACTTCGTTATCTCTTCGGTCTTGGAAGCTTTGCAAAAATAGGACCACGAAAGTTTCGTCCAATTCCGAGAATATTTCTTTACTAGGATTTCTGAAAGCAAAAACAAGCAACTGGCTCTTCGGCATCTTGTTAATAGGTTAGTTCCAGAAAATGCATAAATATGACATATAATGTGCATAAAACATGTAGGTATCATCAATAAAGTAGCATGGAACATAAGAAATTATCGATACGTTGGAGACGTATTAACAAGCTCCACAATTCAATGTTCATATTTAAGTAACCTTAGAGTGTAAGATAGATCAATACGACTAAACCAAGTACTAACGTAGCATGCACACTGTCACCTTCATGCTTATGTAGGAGGAATAATACACATCAATACTATCATAGCAATAGTTAACTCGCAATCTACAAGAGATCATGATCATAGCATAAACCAAGTACTAACACGGATGCACACTGTCACCATTACATCGTGCGGGAGGAATAAAACTACTTTAATAACATTGCTAGAGTAGCACATAGATAAATTGTGATACAAAACACATTGCAATCATAAAGAGATATAAATAAGCACTTCACTATGCCATTCATAACGTGAATAAGTATTCGTGAAATATAGCCTAAGAGACCCACACGGTGCAGCACTGTCACCTTTACACCGTGGGACAAGGAGTCTCCGGAGATCACATAAGTAAAATCACTTGACTAGCACAATGACATCTAGATTACAAGCATCATCATATGAATCTCAATCATGTAAGGCAGCTCATGAGATTATTGTATTGAAGCACATAGGAGAGAGATGAACCACATAGCTACCGGTACAGCCCCGAGCCGGGGGTGAATTACTCCCTCCTCATCATGGAGGCAGCGATGGCGGTGAAGATGGCGGTGGAGACGGCGGTGGAGATGACTCTGGGGGCATTCCCGTCCGGCGGGTGCCGGACAGAGACTTCTGTCCCCGAATCTTGATTTCGCGATGGCGGCGGCTGGAAGGTTTTCCGTATCGTGGCTCTCCGTCGGTGTTTTTAGGTCAGAGAGGCTTAAATAGGCGAGAGGGAGTCGGAGGGGCCACGGGCTGCCCACACCCTAGGCGCGCCCCCACCCCGCCGGGGTGTGGTGTGGGGCCCCTGGCTCCCCTCTCATCCTCCTCGGTGCTCTGAAGCTTAAAATAGGAACTGGCGTGATTTCGTCCGATTGAGAATATTTCGTTACTAGGATTTCTGAAACCAAAAACAGCAGAAAACTGGCACCACTTCGGCATCTTGTTAATAGGTTAGTTCCAGAAAATGCGTAAATCCGACATATAATGTGCATAAAACATGTAGGTATCATCAATAAAGTAGCATGGAACATAAGAAATTATCGATACGTTGGAGTATCAGCATCCCCAAGCTTAGTTCTGCTCGTCCCGAGCAGGTAAAACGATAACAAAGATAATTTCTGAAGTGACATGCCATCATAACCTTGATCATACTATTGTAAAGCACATGAGATGAATGCAGAGATTCGAAGCAATGATGAAGATAATGAGTAAACAAATGAATCATATAACAAAGACTTTTCATGAATAATACTTTCAAGACAAGCATCAATAAGTCTTGCATAAGAGTTAACTCATAAGCAATAAATTCTTAGTAGAAAGCTTTGAAACAACACAAAGGAAGATATAAGTTTCAGCGGTTGCTTTCAACTTTAACATGTATATCTCGTGGATAATTGTCAACACAAAGTAATATAACAAGTGCAATAGGTAAACATGTAAGAATCAATGCACACAATTTACACAAGTGTTTGCTTCTAAGATAGAAAGAATAGGTAAGCTGACTCAACAATAAAGTAAAAGAATGGCCCTTCAAAGAGGAAAGCATCGATTGCTATATTTGTGCTAGAGCTTTGATTTTGAAAACATATAGAGAGCATAAAAGTAAAGTTTTGAGAGGTGTTTGTTGTTGTCAACGAATGGTAGCGGGTACTCTAACCCCCTTGCCGACAAATCTTCAAAGAGCGGCTCCCATTTTATTTTATTTTTGGGTGGCACTCCTTCCAACCTTTCTTTCACAAACCATGGCTAACCGAATCTCGGGTGCCTGCCAACAATCTCATACCATGAAGGAGTGCCCTTTTATTTTAGTTTTATTATGATGACACTCCTCCCCACCTTTGCTTTCTCAAGCCATGGCTAACCGAATCCTTCGGGTGCCGTCCAACAATCACATACCATGGAGGAGTGTCTATTTTGTTAATTAATTTGGGACTGGGAATCCCATTGCCAGCTCTTTTTGCAAAATTATTGGATAAGCGGATGAAGCCACTAGTCCATTGGTGAAAGTTGTCCAACAAGATTGAAAGATAAACACCACATACTTCATCATGAGCTATAAAACATTGACACAAATAAGAGGTAATAACTTTTGAATTTGTTTAAAGGTAGCACTCAAGCAATTTACTTTGGAATGGCGGAGAAATACCATGTAGTAGGTAGGTATGGTGGACACAAATGGCATGAATATTGGCTCAAGTATTTGGATGCATGAGAAGTAATCCCTCTCGATACAAGGTTTAGGCTAGCAAGGTTATTTGAAGCAAACTCAAGTATAAACGGTGCAGCAAGACTCACATATAAACATATTGTAAGCATTATAAGACTTTACATCGTCTCCTTGTTGTTCAAACACCTCAACCAGAAAATATCTAGACTTAGAGAGACCAATCATGCAAACCAAATTTTAACAAGCTCTATGTAATTATTCATTAATGGGTACAAGGTACATGATGCAAGAGCTTAAACAAGATCTATATGAGCACAACAATTGCCAAGTATCACATTATTCAAGACATTACACCAATTACTACATGTAGCATTTCCCGTTTCCAACCATATAACAATTAACGAAGCAGTTTCAACCTTCGCCATGAAAATTAAAAGCTAAGAACACATGTGTTCATACGAACCAGCGGTCTCTCTCCCAAACAATCATAAACTTATTCAGAGAACTAAGATAACAAAACAAAAACAAAAATAAAAGCACACAGACGCTCCAAGTAAAGTACATAAGATGTGACCGAATAAAAATATAGTTTCAAGAGAAGGAACACGATACTTTGTCGATGAAGAAGGGGATGCCTTGGGCATCCCCAAGCTTAGATGCTTGAGTCTTCTTGAAATATGCAGGGATGAACCACCGGGGCATCCCCAAGCTTAGACTTTTCATTCTTCTTGATCGTAGTATATCATCCTCCTCTCTTGACCCTTGAAAACTTCCTTCACACCAAACTTCGAGCAAACTCATTAGAGGGTTAGTGCATAATCAAAAATTCACATGTTCAGAGGTGACACAAACATTCTTTTCACTTCTGGACATTGCATAAAGCTACTGGATATTAATGGATCAAAGAAATGAATCCAACATAGCAAAAGAGGCAATGCGAAATAAAAGGCAGAATCTGTCAAAACAGAACAGTCCGTAAAGACGAATTTAAAGATGGCACCAGACTTGCTCAAATGGAAAAACTCAAAACTAATGAAAGTTGCGTACATATCTGAGGATCACGCTCGTAAATTGGCAGATTTTTCGAATTTTCTACAGAGAACTGTGCCCAGATTCGTGACAGACAGCAATGCTGTTTCGCGCAGCGATCCCAAATATAACATCAACTTTGACATAGAAACTTTACTTGGCACAAAACATGATAAGGAGAGGTTGCTACAGTAGTAAACAACTTCCAAGACACAAATATAAAACAAAGTACTGTAGCAAAATAACACATGGGTTATCTCCCAAGAAGTTCTTTCTTTATAGCCATTAAGATGGGCTCAGCAATTTTGGTGATGCACTAGAAATAGTATTTGAAGCAAAAGAGAGCTTCAAGAGGAAATTCAAAACACATTTAAGCCTAACATGCTTCCTATGCAGAAGAATCTTATACACAAATGAATTCATGAAGAGCAAAGTGACAAGCATAAGAGGATAAAACAGAGTAACTTAAAGATTCTCAACATAAAAGGGGAAACTTAATATTATTAAGATGCATATAAACATATTTCCCTCTCTCATAATAACTTTCAGTAGCATCATTGATGAAATCCACAATATACCCGTCACTTAAAACATTCTTATCATGGTTCATATGCATAGAAGTATCATTAATTTTGGCATAAGAAGAGTTATTCTCATTAATAGTAATTGGAGCAAGATTATTATCAAGAATTTGAACATGGTAAACAAGTTGCATATTAAAAGAATTGTTTTTGGTAATCCAATCATGACTATGACAAGTTTCATAAGGATAGTTATAACCTATATCATAGCATTCTTTATAATAATCATCAAAGATCGGAGGCACAGTGTCATCATAAGAAATAGAATAGTTATCTTTCACAGTCGGTTTATCTATGATCATACCATCATTGTTATTAGAAGGAGATGTATCAAGAACATCATGACCAGTAGCAAAAGGATTTTCAAACACCTCTTCCCCAAGCTTAGAGCTTTCTATATCATTATGGGAGGAAGCATGGATAGCACTGACACTATGGCAATTATTATCATTTTCAGAATTAGTTTCCCAGAGATTTGTAATATCAAAAGTAGTATGCTCATTCAAATCATGATCGCTAATGTATGTAAAGGGCATAGGAAGATCATCATATTCAGATTCATTATCACAATAATCATTAGGAGCAACATACTTACGGTTACCTAGCGTTATCTCATTCACGCGGGGATACGCCGTTACCTCTTTCTTTTTATTCTCCTTCTTCTTCTTCTTCTTCTTCTTCTTCTTCTTCTTCTTCTTCTTCTTCTTCTTCTCTTCTTCCTCCTCTTCCTTCTTTAGGAGGAAGAGGCTTGAAGGGTGGCTTGTCGCATAACCTGATTTACTTTTAGAAACAATAGAAGAAACTTGGGAGGATCCCTCCTTTTCATTAATTAATTGAAAACACACAGCGGTCCTATCATATTTTGGCAAGGTGTCATCTTCTAAAATATTTTGTATGTAAGTATTTGTATGGCTATTATCAATGCAATAAGAAAGACAACCATGCGGGACATCATCAATATCAAGATCGTTAATATTTAACAAAGAAATTTTCTTGATAACTCTTCACACTTCAAAATAAGGTAAGTTCATCATGCTGATTAGGAATAATTTCATCATCACAATACAAATTTGCAGCACTCATGGGGTTTGAATTATCATTGGAGGAACATTGAAAATTAAAATGACCAACTCTATGGCAAAGTTCACAAATAAAAGGATAGAGGGCACACACTTTTCTCCAAGATCATCTAGAGCTCTAGACCACTTTCTAGTTTTTTCATTTCTGTGATGGATACAATATTCATCTTCTATTTGATTAATTCCACAAGGTCTATGTATTCCACAAAAATTAACATGCTTATAGGAAATAGCATTCTTAGGAGTTTGAGCATGCTTATTGCAATCATTAACAACAATGTCATTCTTCATGCAAGCCTCTTTAAAAGGTTCATGATACTTATCAAAATTCTTCCTAGGCAATTCAATGTGAGAAGCAAAAGCTTTATAAAGATTTGCAGCAACTTGAGAGTCAAGACCATAAGTAGCACTCATATTTCAAAATTTAACACTATCCATGAAAGTTTCAATGCATTCATAATCATAATTTATACCTGACTCTTTACCTTTGTCGTTCTCCCAATCTTCAGCGTTCTCCTTAATCCGATCAAGAAGGTCCCTTTTAAACTCTTCTTTATTGCTCGTGAATGATCGAACAAGTAGTATCCAGCAAAGTCTTATCTTGAAAAGAAAGTCTTGCATAGAAATTATCAATGATGATATTACCCGGAAGCTCATGATTAGGGCATTTGAGCATTAAAGTCTTCAATCTCTCCCATGCTTGGGCAATACTCTCTCATGAGGCCAAAAATTATATATATGGTTTCGATCTTTGTAAATTTCACTTGGAGGATAGAACTTGGAATAAAATAGAGGCACAATATCCTTCCAATCAAGAGAGCGCCCGTCCTTCAATAGTTTATACCAATGCGCCTTCACCAGATAGCGACATAACAAATAATTTCTTTCTAACTTCATCCATTGAAATACGCACACTTGAATAACCGCATAATTCATGCAAAAACAGTAAATAATTCCTAGGATGACAGTTCCATCCCCTTCATAGCGGTTATCCATAACACGTTCAATAATTTTCATAGGTATTTTATACGGAATACTTTCATCAGGTGGATTTAAAATATCAGAAGCATCATTAAAGTTATCGCATATGGGAGATAAAGCATTATCAGAACAAAATATTTCTTCCAAAGCGGAGGAGCTAAAAAGATTATTTTTATGTAAACCAGCTTCCCCAAGCTTAGACTTCTTCATAGCATTAGCAGTAATTGCATTCATACTAATAACATTGCTACTATCATGTAAATAAGGTTCCATAGGTTTTTAATTTTTGTATCAAACCATCCATGTCTTAAATCAGGAAATAGAATAAGAAGCTCTTTGTTGTCCATTATGCCTAACTAGTGTAAACAAGAAACAAAATGTCGTAATTACGAGTCTAAAGGAAATAAGAGCACACACAACGGCGTGAAGAATCTTGTTACACGGAACAGTATGAGAGCCTTTTACCTTTCCTCCCACGGCGAGAAAAGTGCTTGATGTCTACGGGTGCTTTTATTCTTGTAGACGAGTGTTGGGCCTCCAAGAGCGAGAGGTTTGTAGAACAGACAAGTTTCCCTTAAGTGGATTACCCAAGGTTTATCGAACTCAGGGAGGAAGAGGTCAAAGATATCCCTCTCAAGCAACCCTGCAACCACAAAGCAAGAAGTCTCTTGTGTCCCCAACACACCTAATAGGTGTACTAGATCGGCGAAGAGATAGTGAAATACAAGTGGTATGAATCAATATGAGCAGTAGTACGGCCAGAAAATAGCTTACTGGCGTGCAGTTGATGGTAGTAATATTGTAGGAAGTAAACAAGCAGTAACGCGCAGTAAGTAAGCGCAAGAAACAAGCGGTGATAGCGATATTTAGGAACAAGGCCTAGGGATTAGACTTTCACTAGTGGACACTCTCAACATTGATCACATAACAGAATAGATAAATGCATACTCTACACTCTCTTGTTGGATGATGAACACATTGCGTAGGGGACACGAACCCTCAATGCCGGAGTTAACAAGCTCCACAATTCAATGTTCATATTTAAGTAACCTTAGAGTGTAAGATAGATAAATACGACTAAACCAAGTACTAACGTAGCATGCACTGTCACCTTCATGCTTATGTAGGAGGAATAATACACATCAATACTATCATAGCAATAGTTAACTTCGCAATCTACAAGAGATCATGATCATAGCATAAACCAAGTACTAACACGGATGCACACACTGTCACCATTACATCGTGCAGGAGGAATAAAACTACTTTAATAACATTGCTAGAGTAGCACATAGATAAATTGTGATACAAAACACATTGCAATCATAAAAAGATATAAATAAGCACTTCACTATGCCATTCATAACAGTGAATAAGTATCTGTGAAATATAGCCTAAGAGACCCACACGGTGCACACCTGTCACCTTTACACACGTGGGACAAGGAGTCTCCGGAGATCACATAAGTAAAATTCACTTGACTAGCACAATGACATCTAGATTACAAGCATCATCATATGAATCTCAATCATGTAAGGCAGCTCATGAGATTATTGTATGAAGCACATAGGAGAGAGATGAACCACATAGCTACCGGTACAGCCCGAGCCCGGGGGTGAATTACTCCCTCCTCATCATGGAGGCAGCGATGGCGGTGAAGATGGCGGTGGACGGCGGTGGAGATGACTCGGGGCAATTCCCCGTCAGCAGGGAGTGCGAACAGAGACTTCTGTCCCGAATCTTGATTTCGCGATGGCGGCGGCTCTGGAAGGTTTTCTCCGTATCGTGGCTCTCGTCGGTGTTTTTAGGTCAGAGGCTTAAATAGGCGAAGAGAGGGAGTCGGAGGGGCCACGGGCTGCCCACACCCTAGGGGGCGCGCCCCCCGGCCCGCGCCGGGGTGTGGTGTGGGGCCCCCGGCTCCCCTCTCATCCTCCTGTCTCTGGAAGCTTCCGGGAAAATAGGAACTGGGCGGTGATTTCGTCCGATTCCGAGAATATTTCGTTACTAGGATTTCGAAACCAAACAGCAAAACAGGAACTGGCATCTTGTTAATAGGTTAGTTCCAGAAAATGCGTAAATACGACATATAATGTGCATAAAACATGTAGGTATCATCAATAAAGTAGCATGGAACATAAGAAATTATCGATACGTTGGAGACGTATCACTATAAAATATATCAAGTAAATCATGCTTTTCCAAATCATGGTCAGGCTGAGCTCTAATAGAGCAAAATCTAGCCCAAGCCTCGGGCAATTTCTCTTCATCTTCCTGGTCAAAATTATAAATTCTGCAAAGCAGCGTGTTGAGCACTAGCAGGAAAGTATTTTCGAAAGAAAACATCACGCAAGTCAATTGGACTTTTAATAGAACCAGGAGGCAAATTATTATACCAAGTTTTAGCATCATCCTTTAATGAGAAAGGAAAATTTTAGCGACAAAATAAGTACGCATCTTGACATCATCAGAAAACACGCCACTAAGAGTAGATAACTCAGTCAAGTGTTCAACAGCACTTTCTTTTTCAGTACCACAAAAGGGTGTTTTCTCAACAATAGCTATATGAGATAGATCAAGAAAAATCATAATCTTTATCCCTAATGTTTATAGGAGATGTGGCAAATTTAGGATCGGGAGATGGTTTATATCTAACAGCATGTTCCGCAAGCAACTTTTTAATTTTTCTTGCATCAGTAGTAGCATTGCATTTTTCAATAAAATCATCATCAAGCTCTACATAATCTTCATCGGGATCATCACTAGAATAATCAAGTTCAGGTGATTTAACAGGTGTAGTAGCATTAGGAGTTTCAGTATTTTCAATTTGTCTAGACCTAGCAATTGTAGCATCTAGAAAAGATCCCAATGAACCACTATCATCAAGCACAGTAGAAACATTATCAATATTATGAGAATTTTCAGATTCAGAAGTACCAGCATGTGAAGCATGTGGCGGTGAAACAAGTTTATCAATCGGAGGGTGAATCAAGAGCAGCGGTAAAGAGTTGTACCTTTTCTTGTAGTGGATGGTAATATGGCGATCTTAGTATCGCGAGGTTTACCCATAATGGAGAATTTGCAGCGAACAATATCAATCCAAGTGAACTTCCAAATAAAGCTATGCTCCCCAACGGCGCCAAAATAGTCTTGATGACCCACAAGTATAGGGGATCGCAACAGTCTCTCGAGGGAAGTATTACCCAATTTATTGATTCGACACAAGGGGAGACAAAGAATACTTGTAAGCCTTAACGAGTTGTCAATTCAGCTGCACCTGGAAATAGACTTGCTCGCAAGAGTTTATCGGTAACAGTTTATGGCGAGGAAAAGTGAAATAACAAGCGGTGAAATAAAGACAGCGGTAGTGATTATAGTAAACAGGATTAAAATACGTAGGCACGGGGACGGATTTAACGGGCGTTGCATGGATGAGAGAAACTCATGTAACAATCAAAGCAAGGGCATTTGCAGATAATAATAAAATGGTATCCAAGTACTAATCAATCAATAGGCATGTGTTCCATATTTAGTCGTACGTGCTCGCAATGAGAAACTTGCACAACATCTTGTCCTACCAGCCGGTGGCAGCCGGGCCTCTAGGGAAACTACTGGATATTAAGGTACTCCTTTTAATAGAGTACCGAGCAAAGCATTAACACTCCGTGAACACATGTGATCCTCACATCACTACCATTCCCTCCGGTTGTCCCGATTTCTCTTCGGGGCCATTGGTTCCGACAGCGACATGTGTATACAACTTGCAGGTAAGATCATAAACAACGAATATCTTCATGAATCAATAACATGTTCAGATCTGAGATCATGGCACTGGCCCTAGTGACAAGCATTAAGCATAACAAGTTGCAACAATATCATAAAAGTGACATCTACGGATACTAGGCACTATGCCCTAACAATCTTATGACTATTACATGACCAATCTCATCCAATCCCTACCATCCCCTTCAGCCTACAGCGGGGGAATTACTCACACATGGATGGGGAAACATGGCTGGTCGATGAGAGGCGTTGGCGGTGATGGCGGTGAAGATCTCCTCCAATTCCCCGTCCCGGCGAGTGCCGAACGAAGACTTCGGCTCCCGCGACGGAGTTTCGCGATGTGGCGGCTCTAGAGGGTTTCGCGACTTCGACTTCTCTCCGTGCGTTTTCAGGTCGAAACCAATAAGTAGTCCAAGGGCGTCGGAGGAGGCCCAGGGGCCACATGGCCGCGCGGGCCCCCAGGCGCGCCGCCATGTGGTGTGGGGCCCTCGGGCCTCCACCTTGCCCTTCTGGCTCCGTCAATATTTTGGTAAAATAGGGCCATAAATTCCGAGGATTTTCCGAAAGTTGGATTTCTGCACAAAAACGAGACACACAGATTCTGCTGAAAACAGCGTTAGTCCGTGTTAGTTGTATCCAAAATACACAAATTAGAGGCAAAACAATAGCAAAAGTGTTCGGGAAAGTAGATACGTTTTGGACGTATCAATGGCAAAGCGCACGACCAGCTCCCATGCGGGATAAAAAGAGGGAGGGCGCACACCAACCACCACACCGCTCCACCGCCGAAGCGCGCCGTTCCAAGTTCTCCCCTCCACGCCGACATGCCTCCGCATCGCAACTCCTCCAGCTTCCATGGCGTGCGCGCCAGGCCGACGGGCAACTTCTATGCCGAGATCCGCACCGGCTACCGCCTGACGCTCGGGGCACTCGAATGCGTGGTGTCGAATGCCCCGAGCACGGTAGTCGGCGGTGCGGATCTTGGCCATCCGCGTCGCGACCTCAACTTCCACGACGTCAACTCCGCTGCCCAAGTGGAGATGTTGGCTCCCCTACCGCGCCTTGTCACCAACGAGGAAATGCAGCGCCACCGCCAGCGCGCCACCATCGGCTCGCCATCTGTGCGGCGGACGAGCGCGCCATGGCAGCATGGAGCGAGAACTTCCCCCCTAGAAGTCGTCAACAACAATGAGTTCTTCGCACAGCAGCAAGCCGAGCGGAAGGCGGTGAGGCAGGCGATGCGAGTGTGCAAGGCGTTCATCCTGACGCAGATGGAATGCCACCATCGACAACAACGATCCTCGGTGGCTCGATCTGTTTTCGTCCACCGCATCGAGTTCGTCGGACTCCGAGATCGAGTTCGACGACTAGATGGTTAGTTTTAGATTATCGCATTTCACTGTTTTAGTTTATCGCATTTATATCTTTTTTTTTTGAACAAGTAAAGGCGCCGGAGATGCCAATTTCATTCAGCTGAAGTACAGAATACATCGTGCAGTACAAAGTCTAGTAAAGCTGAGCTTTGAAGAGCTAGAGCTGTAGGACATAGCCTATTGACATGAGCTGAGTTAAGACAACTAAAAATAGGCCCAGATGCTAAACTTCTGGTGGCCTGTTGTGCACAGTTGTGTGCTACTCCATTTAGATCCCTGGCAATATGGTATACCTTCGGTTGAAGCACGTGAGAGACCTGCTTGAAAGTAGCAACCTGCTGACGAATTTCCCAGAGGGAAAGTGGATCTGTTTGTGAGTTGGCTGCAGCTGCTCCCGCAAGCGAAAGGTTGTCTGTGAGAAAAGTGACTTGCTGGAGCTTGAATTTGGTTGCTACATTTGCAGCCAAGACAAGCGCTGCTGCTTCAGCCTGGAGAGGGGATTGAGTCATCACCGTTGAGGCTTGAATGAAGATTTTCGTGGTGTGATTGCCTTCCTGGAATTGGCAGAAAATACCGAGTCCTGTCCTTGTGCTTCCGTGAGTGTCAGGAGATTTTTTCGCCTTCCATGCCGCGTCAGAGTAGATCTTGGGTCCTGTAATTGCAAGGTCCGTCTTGATTGTGCTTCCTGGAGGTTGAGCAAGATTAGTTGAGGAGGCTTGGACCTGATTCTGTACCTGAAAGACAGAATCAGAAGAAGCATACAATTCTAAATTGTTGCAAATTGCTTTCGCATTAATATAGATCTGATGAGGCGTTCCTTTTTTTCTATCGAAGAGGCAGTCGTTCCTAGATTTCCAAATGCACCACATGAAGGTTAAAATATTTGGAAGGGAAGCATGTGGATGATTCATATTTTGCAAGTTCAAAATAATTTGAGTCGGAGAGTTGCAATTTTGAGCAATAATCTCAGTACGTATAAACCAAGGAGCACTGAACCACGCAATCCTGACAAAGTGACATGTGAAGAATAGATGGATGTCATCTTCCTCCATTCCACACCTGCAACAAAATTTACTAATGTGCTTTGAGTACTTACCAGCCCGCGCTCCTGTTGGAATAGCTCTGCGAAGAAAACGCCAAGCAAAAGTTTGTATTCTTGGAATGATTTGCTTACTCTTCCAAATCTGATTAAGGAGCTGAGAAGTAGCCGGTGGCAGCTGGGTTGGAGTAGGCTCCCCTAGTTCTTGTAATCTCTGCAAGCAAGCACAATAGGCACTCTTGGAATTGCACTTACCATTTGGTGTCAGTTTCCAGCAGAGAATGTCCTGTTCCTGCACTTCGATGATTGGAGTTTGCTTGATGTCTTGAGCAGTAGGCTGCTGAAATAACTTGTCAATAAGCTGGTTATTCCAAGTACGCTGGTTAGGCAGCCAAAGATCTCTAACTGAAGCTGGATAGACAAAAGTATGGTCCTGGATGTTCAAATCATCATAAATTCTTTTCCAGCTCTGACACCATGGAGAGCTCCAAATAGAAATATTACCTTGTGTTACCTGATAGAAGGAGTGGTCGTGTAAAATAGGAAGAACTTTGAGAACGGATGCCCAAAAGGCAGATTTTGGAATGTTTGGATTAGGGCGCCAAATGGAAGTATCATGAAAATATTTGGCCTTGACCACCTTGTGGAGGAGATCGTTGGGATTGTCAGCAATGCGCCAAGCTGCCATAAGAATAAGATCCTGATTCACAGCCTGGAAATTTCTAATACCTAAACCTCCATCTTTTTTTGGAGCGCAGATGTCTTTCCATGCCCTTAAGCACATGGCACGGCTAGAAGCTTCTTCTCTGACCCCGTCCACCAAAAGTTCCGAATGACTGCATTAAGTTTAGCAATGAATTTTTTTGTGAACAGGATATTGGACATGTAATAAACCGGGATAGAGGCAAAAACAGATTGGATGAGAGTAAGTCTAGCAGCATTTATATCTATTTGATCTGCGTTTAATCGAAGTTTGCACTGAAACTTGTTTGCGACGCTGTATTTTAGCCGATATTTTAGCGCATCTGGAGAATCGCTCATTTCTGTGTGTGCTTCTTTTGGCCTCTAGTGAAGCAGTTCATTGAGCGGTGCCGAAGAAAAAAAAAACAAATTAGGCGCCATAAATTTTTTAGCATGCGGTTATTTCAGACACCCGTAGCATTTTCTTAATCAATGGTGCTTATTTATAGAAAAGAAATGTCTAATTTGGCATCTGTGTAGTAGTATAAATAAGCACCGATGTTTAGCTAAAAATCGGTTTATTTTTGAAAACGCCTTTTCAATGGATCTTGCATTGTACATACCCTTACTAGTTATTACCCTTAAATAGTTTACATGTGTGAGTGTGTGACATGAATCAATCATGCTGCACTCATTTTGTTTCATAATACATATCTGATTATTACTCTCTCCGATTCATATTAATTATTATTAATATAAATTCAGACACATTTTAATTCCAAATACTTTCAGGATGAAGTAGCACAGTTATGTACATCAGTACATGCTGCTGCACGATTTTACACACTGCAAATAGACGATCGTCGACAACCGCATCATCGTTACACCGGAGATATACGTGGTTTGCACCGCACAGCACTGGAAACACGTACGTACGGCAGTACGGCACCCCTCCCTCATTCCTGCGCTCGTCCCCGTGCCAGGGCCCTCTTCCTCGCCGGGATCACCACCAGCTGCCGCGACAGGTGCAGCCTGGGCACCGCGGAGTCCTGCACCACGGCAGCAGGACGGGCGACATCGCAGCCGTACTTGCACGACATCGCTCCGGCGTACTTCGCGCCGGCCGCCCAACCGCCCCAAATGCCGCACCCCTGGACAGCGTCGCCTCTGTTCTTCCTATTTTGCGGGCGCTTCGCCGGCTCGGCGTCGACCTTGCCGCCGCCGCTCTTGGAGCAGGCCATGTAGGCGGCGAGGAACGGGTCGTCACGGGGGACCCTCCTCATCAGGACCCAGCCGCTTCCGTGCTTGCTCATCAAGAGCGCGGAAACTGCTGCGCGCGAGCCTGCCGACGGCATCCTGCTCGGTGGCAGTGGCAGCGGCTTGCCGACGGCAGCCGGCACGCCGTCGAGGACGAACGCGTGCATGGTGCCGGGCTCCGCGTGGCGGCGGTGCAGGTCGGCCGGTTTGAGCCGAGTGGCCGAGTCGTCTTCGCAGAAGAAGATCGGGTTGTTCGACACGAAGGCGGAACGAGCCGGCGGCTGCTGCTGATCGGCGCGACTGGTCCGGCGGCTCATCGCCGCTTGTTTGCTCCGGTGGCTCATTGATGTCTCGATTCGATACTTAGGACAGTGCACGCATGAGCGAGACCGTCGAGGCATTTTATTTACGAGTCTTGTATGAGCCCGTGAACGGTATTTCACATTTGCCTTTGCACGTGAACAAGGAGGCGTGGAAGGGTGCTGGTTGGCGTTCCTTGGGGATATCGATCGTGGCTTCGTACTATTACTGTTCTGCACTTGTGACGCTACAGTTATTTGCTCGGATCATACGAATCGGATCAGCAGCTTCAGGACGACTAAGAGCGAGTGTAGTTTGTGTGTGTCGTGATGCAGATCTCACCTTTTATTAGCAGATGACTCTTAGATTCTTATGCAGGCAAGTAGGGAAAATGCAATAAAGCTCAAAGAGACACTGGATAATTATTGTGCAAGTTCGGATCAGAAAATCACTGAAGGGAAATCCAATATTTTTTAGTACAAATACTTTGGTTGAGAATAGGGCTGAGGTTTGGGACGCAGATTTGGTGCACATGAGCACTCCCAGTTTTTGAAATATTCAAAAATTGTATTTCTATGTTTTAAAAAATTATAAAGTTTGTTCCGTGAATACATACATGCATGTCATGAATACTCGTGCAAGATTTTAGTAGAAATTATGTTGTATTTTGAGCTACACTAAAAAAACAAATTTATAGCTGTATAGGGATATTTTTTGTCAGACATTTTATTTTTTATATAATTCATAATACAACATATTAGGGAATAATTCGTCGAGGGTGTAAACATTCTTGTTAGAGAAAAGCTACGGGACCTTGAAATTTCGAGTAAAATTAAAATATTTGGAGGGAGGGTTCTTCATGGCATGATCCCATGGCGTGGTGTTCTTGCCAAGGTGGTTGTCCGATTTGTTCCCATGGCGTGGTGTTCTTGCCAAGGTGGTTGTCCGATTTTTTTTGTCCAGCTATGAGGATATTAAAGCATGTTATTTTCACTTCTGATGGAGCTAGAGAAGTTTGGAGATGCCTTGGGATCTGGAACAAGATCTAGGATGTAATGCAGACAGATAGATCCGGAGAGGTGGCCATCTAGCTATTATCGATAACATTGGTTTTGGGGGATGGTGAAAAGTTGGATTGGCATTCCTTCCATCCACCTCCATGCGTGGACGGACGATCTCAACCTTGAGGGATGGTGGTCCAAGTTGTTAAATGAGGCTTCGGGCAATCGTAAGGCCTTGTCCTCCATCATCATGCTTGTTAGTTGGACCATTTGGAAGGAGCGGAATGCTAGAATTTTCAACCATAAGTCCGCACCAACCGCCGCCCCCTCAACATCATCAAAACCGAAGTAAAGCTTTGGGTTGCCGCGGGTGCGAAGTGTTTGAGTTTTGTAACAACGGGAGAGTAATCCCTTAGCTTTCCCTTCGGGTTTTTCTTTGTTTTCTTTGGTGAACCTTCGGTCTTGTCTAAACTCTTCCCCTTAATTAATGTATAGTGCCAAATCTTTTGCCACTCGTTTCAAAAAAAAAACATTGGTTTTGTTGAACTTGTCTGGTGGGAGAGGAGGCAGAAGGTACACAGTGAGAGTGTTCAAACTCCCTTTCGATCAGGTTTGTCAATTATATTTTTGTCCATGAATTATATAATTGCAATGAAGAAACCACAAGCAAAGCAAGGGAGGGATGGATGGAAGAAGCCTTTGATAGGTGATTTAATGATCAATGTTGATGCAGCCTTTGATATTGACTCGGGCAAGGGAGCAACAAGCGTGGTGATTAGAGACTATCGGCCAGGCTTTGCAGCAGCTGAAAGGGTTTTACCCATGTTGTTGATGCGTCCATGGCAGAAGCTTATGCATTTTGCGAAGGGCTAACTGGCACAACACATAGGATGCAATATGTTTACCAACTGATTGTTTGTAGTGGATACTATGAAGAATGGTGGTTTCTCGACAACTGCTTCGGCTACAATCCATGAAGACTGTAATAATATGGGGTGGTTTTGATAATGTTTCTTTACAGTATTGTAATAGGGAATCTAATCAGGTAGCTCATAAGCTTGCTAAGAATGCTCTTATTTCTAATAATTTTTGTACTTGGGTCGATGAACCCCTAATTTTATAATTAGCAAGCTCAGAAAACTATGTAATTATGTTATCTGATCAATAAAGCATACCAAGTTGTTTTCCCTTAAAAAAACTAAGTGTTAGAATTTGGGGTTGGGTCCTAGGCCGATGGCCAATACAAATTCTAATATTCTTTTTGGATCACTTATGTATAGCAAAAGGTGGGATTAAAGTTTAGTCTCACATTTCTAGTTGGTTGTGGAGTGGTTCGTAAGGGGGTTCTTATAACCCTTGTAAATGACTGAGAAGACAGAACCCTCACGCACTCCTTCTTCTCTGCCGTCTGCTTCGCTTCAACGCGTCGTGCTGCAATCTCGCCGAGCCGAGCTTATTGCGTTAACGCAACCGTTTCATTCCCACGACTTTCCCAAACAGCACTATGTAAACGATGATACAAAACGTGGGCAGCGTCCCATGACCTTCCCAAACTACACTATATAAACAATGATATGGGGTGGCCTTTGGACACTTCTGCCTTAAGACCGCATAATCCTCCAAGTGGACCGGTGACTCGAGCATGCGCCAAAGCATTACACCGAGAGGTCAATCCACTAGTTTCTATGTGATCTTAATACCTCTTTAAATGGTATGCTATCTCATGCCAATACTATATGTGTAATCACATATCTTGGATTAGAAGCCCATCATGGAAACAAAGCTAATGAAGAAGGAGGAGAGAAGGAGAAGTGGCTAGTCTTTGAAGCGCAAGACCGGAGTTTCTGGTCTCCATACACCAGAGACTCTAGCCGTAGCGGATCCAACCAACAATGCTACACCTACGGAATTCTATTACGGAATCACACTTACGGGATTACGTGACGAGAAGTCAAGAGGGTTACGATCCTATAATCATGACACGTAAAAAATCTAAACCAATCTAGTGACTCCAGATCAGCCCGTAAGATTTGCCCGTAACAAAAGTGCATGTAAGTCTAGCGTTATTGCGGATCCAACCGGCGCCATAGACGGCCTCACGTTTTGTGGCCGGTCCGGCTGTTTTGGGCCTAGACTGGAGGAACGAACCGGAGTCTCTGGACCGCGCATCAACGACATCTAGACCGGAGTATCCGGCCTAACCAAGATCGGAATCTCCGGACCTAGCAGACCCAACCCTGCGACACCATCTGTCTCACATTCTGTGGCCAGTCCGGAAGCTTTGAGCCAAGAACTGGAGACTCTGATTTAGACAATGACAATCGCTAATGGCAATCAAGTGTGGCCGAACCCAACATTATTTGGACATGGGTAATCGTCCATGGGGCATCCTGTTGGGTTGGACGCGCACCCCACGCGACTCTATGCTCACAAGATATCTCGTCCCTATCGTGTCACGGACCGTTGTGCGTGCCATATCACACCTCACGGTCTTTTAACCTGGTGGCGTCTCGTGATCAGTTGCCAATTTGGAACAAAACGAGATGTAACACAGGCCTCAGAAGCATACATTTTGTAATGTAGAAAGTCGGTATTATTGGAGTATATACATTTTTTTTTCGAAATGGATTGGAGTATATACATAGCGTACGCGTTATACATGTAGCCGTGTAACGTAACCTGAGAAACAGAGCAGCTCCGAAATCTTGTGCCAGACAATGAGACAAGTACGTGTACGCAAGTGACATGTGCCAGACAAGTATCCCGTGATGCTTCAGAGTTCAGACACATTGACGTTGACATGTACGAAAGGCGGCCGGATCGCAAAGGAGTGCAGGAAACCTTTGCCCGGCCGTATAGTACTGGGTCAGTGCCTTGCTTCCCGTATTCAGTATGTATACGCGTATAACTACTTTACGTGCAGATAACTTGGTTATCGAAGGGCCTGAGGCCGAATTCCATTAAGATAGAAAAAAGAAGGTACAATGTTCTTGATACAACATCGGCTGAGGTAGCCGAAGAGGGGGAAAACAAACAAAAAGACCACCGGCACTCTAAAACCCCAACGAGGGTTTCAGTACAACAACAGGCACCCCTTAGAAGTTTACAATGCAACCAGCCGCTCTCCAAGCACGAAGGTCCTCGACGATCAGCTCAAACACCTTGTCCGGCTCGCTGAGAATTTGTTGGAAAATACGAGCATTGCGTTCCTTCCATAGCCTCCAGTGTACCAAAATGGTAACCGTGTCGAAGTCTCGTCGCAGATTTTTTGGCGCTCCTTTTCTAGCTTCCAACCACCACTCTTCCGTGCTCCTGAAGTTTTCACTAGGAGTGGGGAAGTTAGCCTTGGTCCATGTCCGAAACCTTCCCCACACGTGGTGCGAGAATCTGCAGTGAACAAAGAGGTGTGTGCAATCTTCTGTATTGTTTTGGCATAACGGGCAAATTGTGTTGTGAGACCACCCTCTTCTCTCCAAGTTGTCAGCGGTTAGACAACGTCTATGCACTGCCAACCACATGAAAAATTTGCATTTCATAGGAGCTTTCGACTTCCAGATCGGCTTGGCACAAGCAAACTTTATGGTAGCCATGAAGAAGAGGTTATACACGGTTTTGACAGAGAAGGAGCCATCAGCAGCGTTTTTCCAAATCACCTGGTCAGCTTCACTATTCACAAGGGTTGTCTCACTTGCAATATCCCAGAGATGCAAGTATTGTGCGATGGCCTGCGAGGAGAGGCCTCCTGAGATATCCCTGACCCATCTTCGGCGTGCCAAAGCAACCGCGACCGAGATCCCTGAGTCCCGCACATAGCTGAAGAGTGCTGGCATCGAGTCCTTTACCGAGCGCTTGTTTGGAAGCCAATCATCTGTCCAAAATTTGGCCTGAGCTCCGTTGCCAAGATGGACGTAGGTGGCAGCACTAAACAACTCCAGGGAGCCACGGTCGTCATCTGTCGGCACGAGCGACCAAGGTCGTGGCTCTGATGCCCAACGCAGCCAAGGCCAGCGGCAGCGTAGCGTGGTGCCAAATAGCTTCAAGTTCAGAACGCCCAGACCGCCGCACCATGGCGGTTGGCAAACACGAGCCCATGGTAGGAGGCAATGTCCGCCGTTCACCTCCTCCTCCCCCTTCCAAACGAATCCTCGGCAGCGCTTGTTAATGATGTCAAGAGCCCATTGAGAAAGTGGAAGGACTGGCATCAGGTGTAGGGGGAGCGCCCTCCTGCAGGACAATTTCCTCTCCGTGCTCCAAACAGAATCATCAGCAATTACAAAAGGAACGGAACAAGGAGAATTCAATTGTGGTTAGATGGTTATAAGAGCATCGACATCCTAACCTATGAGAGTTGAAACTTAGGTTTGACATTTTGGTGTGCACAAAAATGAAATTTAATACTACTAGAAATGAGGCTATAGATGGACGGCTTGCCAGCTATAGTGTCTATACAGCATTCACACCTAATTCACTAGAGTTCAATCCAGGTTTAACAACTTCAGTGTTTATAAAGAAGAATATTTATTGAGCGGAAGGCGACTCGTTTCCGTCGATGATGAGTCGTTTGTGGGCCAATCTCAAGATTCGCCAACTCAATCTATCGAAGATGACTATAGGGATATAATATAGTATGTGTGTGCATTCATGGGATTGAGTAGATGTATCGTGTTTCGAGAAAAAAAACCAGAATAGGTAATGGCATTTGATCGTGATTATAATTGGTATCTGGCCAATAGCACCTCTCGCTCCCAAAAGCCTAAAACAACTACCCCTTCACCTCATGAAGATTGTTTAAGATTTATTAAAATTTAGATGTATCCTGCCAGATAATTTTAATAAGGAGGAAGTAGAGGTGTAAACGGATAGGATAATTTCCGCGGTGAAACTGGGCCCGAATTCATTTTAAGCTATCTATATCCGGTTTTAAAGAATCCGGCGTATAAGGATATCCGATTCCAAAGTGGTGTTCCGGATCCGGTATAAGATATGGTATAGCATATAGCACGCGGATATGGATTATCTGAAAATTAATTAGGATAGTCTGAAGGTTTTTAATTGGATAATCCGATTTTTGAGGCAAAAGCTAAAGCCAATTTTACAAGGTTAGTAGCTATTGAGTTACCGCAATCATTTGACGAGTATGTTTAGCTCTAAATTTCTAGCAATGCTTAAGTTCTAGCGTAAATTGTGCCTCTTTTTTCTTAACTGCAAGACTGAAAGTTTAAATTCTGATCAATATTGGCAAAACTATAAATATATATCGATAGGAGCATATATCCGACCATCTTCGTTTCTGGTCCGAGTTTGCCCCATTTTTGATTCAAATCCATAGTCCATATATCCATATTCGGATTCGAAACTGGTCATTATCCGCTCCGATCTAAATCTGAGAAAAATATATAGTAAAAAATATGGTATGAGCAAGATCCAGTATGACCCGTTAGAGGAAGTACAACAAATTAAGTTCAGTGACATTGGATTATGTACCCAAAGTGAGGGTACCTTGTTAAGATATCTAATAAGGACTTGAAAGTAAAAAAAAACAATTATAGCACTGTTCATGAAAAGTTTGATGGTTCAGCTTCATCGATTAGATTGCAAATCCTCGTTAAACAGTTCACATGTATGTGTGCGCCTCTAGCCATCGCCCCTCTCGGCGGCACATCAACCTCCGTGGCGACAGTATCTCTGATTATGGACAGTGATCGGATGATCTGGGATATTGACCGTATCCAGACTTCGTTTGATGAGGAGACAACAACAAAAATCCTTCAAGTCCCCATTAGCAGGCATGGTGGTGAGGATTTCGCGTCTTGGCCACATACCAAGAATGGCGCTTACTCTGTCCGGTCTGCCTACCACCTGGCACGGACTGAGGCTTTTCATCTCGCAAGAAGCATGCCCAAACAGGGGCTTTCATCGACAGCGGAAGACGAATCTCCTCTATGGAAGAAGCTGTGGGCGATCAAAGCCCCGGGAAAAATGAAAATTATTTTATGGCGCTTCATCCATGACTGTCTTCCATCGGGTCATCAACTGAAACATAGACGCATCCCGGCTTCGGATGCTTGTGTGTACTGCGGAAGAATGGAACACGCCGTACATACGATGATGTTCTATCAGTTTGCAAGAGATGTCTGGACTGATTTGAAAGCATCCTTTCCGATCAAACTACAGAGGAAATTTTTTATTAATCCTAAGGTTTGGACCTTTGATTTCATCTCTAGATCCGACCATAGGAGGAATACTTTCCTGGCAGTGGCTTTCTGGCATCTTTGGAATGCAAGAAATGGGGTGCGCAACGGTGATCATATGAAGAGCCCCCGAGAACTGGCCGAGCAAATTAAAGGGTATGTTGACATGATTGAGCTGCACCTATATAAACCTGTCTCTAACCATAGTCGTGATTCCAAGTCTTCTGTTGCTAAATGGAGTCCGCTGCCGGAGGGAAAGGTTCAGATAAATGTAGATGCAGCAATTTTCAAGACCTCCAAGCGAACGGGAGTCGGCGTTGTGATCAGGAACCACAGAGGTATATGCTTGGTTGCTTGCAGCGAGCTTCTTCTTCAGATTGCAACGCCAGAACTTGCTGAAGCACTGGCTGCTAGATGTGCACTGTCTTTCGCTAGCGAGGAGGGTTTTGATCAAGTCGTGTTAGCTTCCGATTGCTTGTCGATGGTACAGCGCATCAAGTCCACAGCCATGGATCGCTCATACATGGGAGTGGTGATCCAGGATATACAGAAGATGACGGCGTCGTTTTCCTCCATCTCTTTCTGTCATGTCCCCCGTAGTCTCAATGAATCGGCACATATTTTAGCTCGCAGGACTGAGTTGTATGGTTTTATTTCCTTTAGACATGTGATACCGGATTGTATGCGGGAGACGCTTTGTACTGATTATATTTGATTAATAAAGTGCCGAATTTCGCTAAAAAAAAACCCTCCGTGGCGACCACCGTTGAGCGACGCTGTCTGCCCTTCATCAGCGTTGTCCGCTCGTGACAGGGCAAACCCTATACACCGACCAGGTCGGCGCGTACCGCGCGCGGTACGGGCCGGCCCAGTTAGGTGCGGGCTGCCTCCTTTTTCGATTTTTATTTTCTTTTTTGTTTCTTATTTTTTGTTTCTTTTTTTTCCTGTTTTCTTTTTTCTGTTTTCTGTTTTCGTTTTTCTTTCGTTTTTTCTGTTTCCTTTTTTTAACTTTTATTTCTCAGATTCAAAAAATAGAAATATTTCAAAAATTTAAATAAAAAAATGTTCAAATATAAAAAACCGTTCAAAATCTGAAAACCGTTCAAATTTAAAAATCGTTCAAACGTGAAAATTGTTCAAACATGAAAAATGTTCAAATTTAAAACTGTTCAAATTTAAAAATCGTTCAAACTTGAAATTTTTTCAAACATGAAAAATGATCAAATTTAAAAACCGTTCAAATTTAAAAACCGTTCAAACGTGAAAAATGTTCAAATTTTGAAAAATATAATTTTTTAAAAAATATTCAAAATATAAAATCGTTCAAATTTTAAAACTGTTGAATTTAAAAATGTTCATATTTTGAAAAAAAACTTGAAAAATAATTTCATAAAAAATGTTAGATTTTGAAAAAGAAAAATATTCATAACAGAAAAAGACAGAAGAAAGAGAAGAAGAAAAAAAATGTACTTGAGCTAATGGGCCACGGCCCAAACTACCCGACCTAGTCGCTGGGGGTGTGCGGCACCCCGCACGTGCCGACCAGGTCGGCGTATAGCGGTTCCCCGTGACAGCCCCGGTTGCCGCTGGCCCGGCGCCGTTGCCACGTGTACGCAGTGGCGGAGCCCATTGGGCCGACCCTGATGCACAGGAATACGGGTCACATTTTCTTTAGTATAGTACTTGCCATCTCTAAAGGGCCGGTGCATCAGGGTAGGCTGACTATGGTGCATCAGGGTTGGAGTTCCTAGCGCTGAATGCTGTTGGGCTGAGTCGGCCGAGCGACGGCCCGAGCGTGAAGGCCTGCCCGAACCCACTCCCGCACGCAGCAGCTCTACGCGAGTCGCGACCAGGATCCGTTAGTTCGCCTACAATCGACTAGAGACGAGACAAGTCAGACGACGTCTCCGCTTCTGCTAGTTCTTAATTTCCAATCTCGGTTTATCAAAGATCCAGGGGAAAAACGGGAGACCCACTCGTGATTTCCTCGGCGATTGACCCCCCAACGCGGACGCAGGCGGAAGTGCGGCAGTCAGGCCGTGCCAGCCTCCTCCAGTCAGGCGATCGACTCATATCGACAATCACAATCCCGCAGAATCAGTCCGGTAGTTCCCTAAATTCCTCTATTATTTTTGCGAAAATTGTTGCTAATTGTTAGTAGATGAAACCCCAAGAAAGTTGTTCTTATAATTTTGGAACCCCATAGTCAGTTATGATTATGATGCAGAGTTGTTCGTATATGATCTACATGCCATAATGATATATGCATCATTTTGTTTGTCAAATTTTGAAATCTCATGCAAGTAACTTTGATGATCCACTTTGAAATTTTGAAATGCAAGACATATTTTTCAAGTAACTTTGTCTTTACTTCATCAATATTGCAGATATTTTGATATTTGAAATTTTGAATACCAGTTTATTTATATATATATGTTGTCTTCAAGTATGCCATATATATCTATGTTAGAAGCTACAAACCACACTTATATATATAGTAGATTGTTCCTCGAAAATTTTGTGCTATAGTAATTAAGTGGTGCATCAGGTGACCTCCAGCTTACCTCCGAGCGTACCTGATCTATCCATCTTAGTCAAACTCGATTGACTGCCATCACCGCCAGCGCTAGGGCTTCGTCGTGCGTCCTTGACCGGTGAGGACGCGCCGGCCACGCGCTCGCCGTTGCTACAGACCACGATCGACCAGACCAACTGATCTGCCACACGCCTCCGATCCGACCTAATCGCAAGGTTGAACCCTAAGGTACATGCTATATATCTCCAACATTGCAGCTAGATTGTACATACTGATTTGAATTCTCTGGCAGGCTGACTGGTTATTTGAGAACTTACATACATGCTTAATTAGTACTAACTAGAACTGCATAGGTTCTGCTCGGCCGGCTGGGGAGTAGAAATCAGTCAGTGAGTTGTACGATTAGCTATAATCAGCTGAGTTCAATCTTCGGCCGGATAACAATCTTCCAAAGAGATGCTCCCCAGCACTTCCACTCTCCCATTGTTCTCACCCCAGGTGGTACACCGCCGGATCTCGACCACTGCCAACGGCGTGGCATTCGCCGTACCTTCTGCGGCAGCACATATCGGCGGCTTTCTTTCTAAGAAGCCCTATACTGCGCCGTCCTGGGCCTCGGAACTCTCCCTCGTCCCGTCACACAACTTCACCCTCGGCCAAGTAAGCTTCGCTATCTTTAACACCTGATACCAACTTGTTCGAATTGGTGGCTTCAAAGCAGCTTGGACTGATTGGTATGCAGATATGAAGTAGTTTAAAGTGACAAGGTAATGTACAATGTTTAGTCTCATCATAATGTAACTCCTTTTTTCATAATCAAAACAGTTCCCAACTCCGATTCACAAGTGGAACCTTCCTAATTTGCCGAAAGACACGGAAGTATGGATCAAGGTGAAACACAAGAGCCAAATATTTTGTTTGGTTTCCAGAAATAACGAGGTGCTTCATTAGTAGCATTTGCACTTTGATTCTCATGTGGATTTTTTTTGGGTAAACTATAGCGGGATGATCTCGCTGGCATGGAACTGAGCGGCAACAAAGTTCGGAAGCTCGAATTTCTTATGGCAGATGCCGTAGCGCAGGGTGCTGATTGTGTTATAACTGTCGGGGGTATCCAGAGCAACCATTGCCGAGCGACTGCGGTGGCTGCCAAGTATGTCAATCTTGATTGTCATATGATACTTGTTACATCCAGGGTGAGTTATGCGCTTGTGATGTGAAATCAATAGAATGTTCTATTGTGATGCATTTTTTTACCTGGTTTTGGTGGGATGTTTCCAGCTTATTGTGGATGAAGATCCTGGTTTGGTTGGAAATCTCCTTGTCGAGAGACTGTTAGGAGCGCACATTGATCTTGTCTCAAAAGGAGAATTTACGAGAATCGGGAGCGTGGTATGCTTCCTCCATTATGTGTTCTGTTGTTGGACCTTTGAGTTTCTTTCTTATTGCGGGGGAGTGCTTTGAGATTTTTATAGTTGTATCTAAGAAATTATGCCAAATCATTGTTCATTTATCAGTCTTACTCGTTATTCTTGCTTGATAGGATACCTTCTTATTTATTGAAATATCATGACATCAAACATCACATGTTCTATTATTTTTCAGATTATAATACTTAGTGTCTTTTTTTGTCCTTTGAAATTCCAAGATATATAGATACAATGCTCTGTGTTAGTGCCCTTCTACCAACGATTATATTTTCTTATACCTAGCAATTATATTTTTTATGATGTACCTTTTGAATTGCTTAATAAGTTTCCCAATCACATCATGTATTTATTTCTTATAGGCTTTAACTAACTTGCTAAAAAAGAGGCTTTTGGAAAAAGAACGTAAGCCTTATGTGATTCCTGGTGGTGGATCCAACTCATTGGGAAATTGGTATGATCTTATCTCTTATGATAAGTGTTAAACTAAATTTTAGTTCTGTGACATTCCTGATTATAGCATAGTTTGAGGTTTCCTCATGGATTAATATTCGTGGATTGGCGGTTGTCTTAACGTGTTGTGGACATTAATACCTTTGAATCAGATGTGGGGCTAAGACTTATGCCAGCAAGAAAACATGAAGGGGATACTTCCAACTCTATCACAGTTTCTATAATTATAGGAGCCCCGTACGCTAGGAGTTCTCATTGTGATGGGAAATATTAAGGACCTGCACATACACTGTGTAAAGATACGATACATCTACGTTCGAGAAAAATAAGATCAGTCCGATTATATCTCAAACATTTTTCTCACCTAACCTATGTCTATCAAATTCCCTGTAGCCATGCCGAGTTCCTTTATCTTCAAACAATAATCATCCTGTTACGTACATAATTGAAAATATCACTATTGTTGATCTTTTTTACGTGGACTTGACTTCTACTAGTCATGTAAGGAAGAGCGTCTCTAGAATATCTCATGTGATGGCTAACCAGTTGAGCATAAATAGTGACTTGACTTCTGTTCAATATGCATATGAGGTTTGTAGTGTACGTTGTTCAGTTAGTGTCGATAAGAGACCTAATAAAATTTTGATATGCAAACTGAGAGTAAGAGTACGTGCTAGAGAAAGAAAAGCTGGAGTTGTAAAAGGGACTCAGAGATTTATGCAGATGATAATTTAGTTTATAACATTCAATTTTATGTGTGTAACGTATAGGTATCTTGCTGTTATAGGGGATATATTGAAGCGATAAGGGAGATTGAGCAGCAAATTCAGTTATCTGGTGATGTTCAGTTTGATGACATTGTTGTTGCATGTGGCAGGTATTTCAGTAACACCTGCTATTTCTTATGTACATGTTTTGTAGTGTTTCATGCCTGCATCATGGAAGGCGTTATATTTTCACTTTATGATTTGATGATTGAACTTCGTGCAGTGGTGGAACCGTTGCTGGTCTTGCTTTAGGATCACGATTGAGTAGCTTAAAGACAAAAGTATGATATTTCTTTGGCTATTTTCTTATTTTGCTGATGTTTCCACACTAATCATCCACTTGTTTGATAGGTCCATGGATTCTCTGTTTGCTATGGCCCTCAATACTTCTATGACAATGTTCAAGGTCATATTGATGGACTTCAATCTGGTTTGAAATCGCATGATATAGTCAGGATTGAAGATGTGAGTATCGTGTATAACTTCTATTGTTTGCCGGTCTTACAAAAGAGTTCACCCCCTAGTTCTTTTGCATGTACCCCTCTTAATTTTATGGTGTCCTTAGACTCAATGTGAATATTTTATCCACTAAATCCTATAAAATTACAAACCAAGAACCTTGGGCTACAACTGTATAAAAGATTAAAAGTAGGGGTCGCCATCCATGTTACCACTTACAAAATTGACTAAAACTGAAGTAATCTTAATTAGTAGAAAGACAAGTCTGTTGAGGTACAGATCGAGCGCAGAACATTAATTATTCTTCTCCTACATATTTTGTTTTATTTTTGTAAAAACATGCACTCATGTCCCTCCACATAGAAGAAAAACCAATCAAATATGTGTGCATATAACGCAGTTACAAGCATCTTGAAAGCACGTGGTGTCAGGACTGACAGAGCAACCTGGGCATGCCATACGCTTCAGCGCATTCTCGCAACCCGCCTGACAATTTGCTGATGTACAATTATATGTTGGCTTGATGAGCTTAGTGTTACAACCAGCTTTTGCACCTGTAAAATAAAAACATTGTGCCATTGAAAATAATTTATTAAGTAATCGCACAACGCATAAGCCGACTATAGATTGTCAAAAGAAGCAGTTTGTGCACACGAGGAACAGATAGGTAGGTACCGAATGAAAGCATGGCGAATGCGAGGATCAGAAGCAACATCACAACTACAGACCTCCTCGTCATCTTTGTTAGATGTTGTGTTGATCGACCGAAATGTAGTGTATGGTTGGTTAGTGGTTACCTTACTTGTGGGTGGAGGAAGAGACCAACCTTTTATAGTGCACGCGACATCAATGCTCATTATTATTCTAATAATGGAATCATATTAAATCACGGAATAGATAAGTGGTGCTAAAATTGGTAGCCATTAAGTGCATTAAATTTTATCTAGACATTTTTTAGGCCACGTGTGTAATGCATCAGTCCTCAGTTGTCATGTCATTGATCACCAAAACCTATAGGAGGCCTAGATGCACTTTCAACTTGCCATCGTTTTTCTGTCACTTTTGTGATGGAACTAACAATGAGGGAATTCATCCTATTTATGTTATTCAAATTTGTGAATAATTTGCTTGACAGGCTAAGGGCTTAGGTTATGCAATGAACACACCTGAAGAGCTTAAATTTGTGAAGGATATAGCTGGAGCAACAGGCATTGTTCTTGACCCAGTGTACAGGTGCAATACTTTTCTTTTATGCGTGACATTATATCTGATATCATCTATGCTAGTCCTTCAATTTTTTCAAGTAAAAAGTATGATATATCATTGCCTGTGATGTTAATACCACAAGACCCATCCCATTCAATCCATGAAGAGATTCAATATATACCCTGCTTAATGAGGACATGCTTGCTTTGATTTCTACAGCGGGAAGGCAGCATATGGCATGCTGAAAGACATGTCCAACAATCCAACCAAGTGGGAAGGGCGAAAGGTCCTCTTTGTTCATACTGGTGGCCTCCTTGGTTTGTATGATAAGGTGGACCAGTTGTCATCTTTAGCTGGGAGCTGGAGCAGAATGGACCTTGAAGAATTGGTCCATCCGAAGATGGCACCGGTAAGATGTTCTGATTGATATACAGTTTGTTCTGCTACGGTTTGGAGTTGTACATTATTTCCTCTTGCATTTGTGGCAAGGAAATTCAGAATAGAAGGCTAGTGATATTGACACGATTTAAGAGTAAAGTGCATCTTTCAGCCGTTCGAAAATACAAGGCTTAGGTTGTTAATCATATATAGTCTCATCATGGCAGAAAACAACTGACAAGTTAGTTTTAGGACTCCAGAATAAATAAGTACAGTATCAGTAGTTTTGCAAGTACTCCCTCTGAGGAGGACGTACATGTACGAAAAGCAACTCCCTTACGGTATCATTGCACGCCCGGCTGGATTGCAAAGGGTGCAGGAAACCTTTATCTGCAGTATAGTACAGTACATGAGCGGCTTACTTTTCAACATGTACCAGAATACATACATACGCTTAATCACTTCCACTATTATGATTGAACTGTACAATGGCAGCAACACAAAGCTTCCCTCTCCGTGCTCCAAACAAAATCATCAGCAATTACCATCTCAGAAAAGGCACGGCTAGGCTAGCTCCTCCAGACTTGCAGCAACGAACAAACTCCTCTCCACATCATCAGGATTCAGGAGATGGAAAAGATAACCAAACACACACATCAAAATATTTCAAGCGTGGCACCTGCAACTCTTCCCCTGTCTGCTTGGTGCGTTTGCTTTCAGTTAGGTGCCCAACTGTAAAGGCGCACGAGGCGATCGATCAACGGCAGGCAAGCTGCACATTATATCATCTCATCGGTACTGTGTAGGATCCTGTAGAGAGCAGCGAATCATCAAGAGGGAGAAGACAGAGCACAGGGCATGTCTCAGTGTTTTGTAGCTCGATGACTGGTGATCGATCGATGGATGTTGGAATGCAATGCATGCAGCGCAGTAGACACTGGGTGGTTGGTGGTGGTCTCTTTTGCAGGCTGGCAGCTATCAGAAAAGGCCGGTGAGTGACGGACTGGTCCTGATCGAGATTCATCTACCATTCCCTGTTGCCATGAACAATGCTTGGATTACTACTACTCTGATGTCGCCTTCCGTTGGTAACTGTAAAATCTAGTGCTAGCTCAAACGCATTGGTTTGTTTGTTGTTGGGGAGGAGCTGGTTTTGGTCTGTTCTTGGTTGCTGCTGGGAAACAAGCTGAGATCGAGTGACTTTTGCATTGGCATGAAAGAAAGATCACCAGACAAAGAACTGGTTTCAAATGATGTTCTTTGAGATACTAAACCTGACTTCGTGGATTATATTCTGAGAATGCAACTCATAGCTCGTTTCGCTGTTGAAACCGACCGATAACGCAGGGTTTTGGCTTCTTTGAGCATTAGAAGTGACAAATGCACCAGGTGTGATGGTTCACTAAGCCAACACATGCAATGGTGCTGCCAGCGTTCGTTCAGTAACAAGAAATTTAGGGGAAACCGTGGATCAGGCATGAGCAAATGCCACAACATATATACATCAACAAGCATGACAAAAAAAATGTAGCAACACAGAATAAACAAGGCTAGAAACATGCCAGCTCGCAATAATCAACGACTATCATGGCATTGCAACATTAACTGAATATTATCACATGATACGCAACAATGTAGCACCAAATCCATCCACACACACACCACGCAACGGCACGTCGTCAACAAGGTCTAAGGTTACAAAGAAAGGGGAAAAACGAATGAACCGAAGGCACCAGATTAGTCTCTCAAATGACAAAGCTAGGGCGTAAATACTGACACTTATGGATATTGATGTTGATATATGTAACAAGGCACGTGGAGACTAGCCGGCTGCAAAGTTCATCAACATATTGCCAGCAGACAGCCATCTTGTTGCAACTCTCTTGGTCAGAAGCTTCACAGCAGGCGGATGCTTGGATGATTTACAACGACCGAGCCAAGATCATCCCGCAGGTTACTCATACCATCATAAACACCGTGGTGCTCCAGCCTGGGACTGCTCCCAGTGCTACTGGACACCGATCCGAAGGTGTTCTTCTGCAGAACTCCCACAGGGGATGTCTCCAATGGGCTCGAGTCCCAGGCATCCGTCATAAGGCTCAGAGATGACGACAGGTAACTCCTTGCTTCCATGTTACTGTTCTTGGTTAGAGCCTCTCCTAATGGCCCGCCCATCGATGAGTCACGGAACATAGGCATCCAATCTGCTTCTCCCTCGTTGAACTCGTCTTTGATTGCTGTGATGCTAAGACCAATAGGGCTATATTCGCGGCTCAGCTTGAGAGGCGATAACGTCAGCTTCTCGTGGATGGGAGACGTGGATGCCGACGATAGGTCAGATGATGCCATTGGAGCAGACACTGAGAGCTGGGTTCTCTGAGCCTGCATGTCTTCGGTCTCGGGCCATGAAAGAGCTCCCTGCGAAGGAGTCCTGGGCCAGTCTACAAAGTGCTGCAGGGAGAGTGAACTCTGTTGCTCATTCAGACCCTGTGACGCGAGCAAACTGGCATTCTCCAAGGAACTGTGAGGAGAACTCATCAGTGAATCGGATGAAACAAGGCCGTAATCTGGCCTTGTGTTCGTCACTTCAAAAGGGTTATGTTCCTTTGAGAACGGGAAGAGGCTACCCGTATTCCTCGCATTCATGGAAGTCAGCATGGAAAGACTGTCAGAGTCCTGCGCTAGTTCATTCTCATTCTGTTTGTTCACTGGCTCCCTGCAGAAAATGGAACAACATGTGTTTGGTTAGAACAGCATAGATCTGTATTCAGAGTTAGCGAACATATTCGCCCGTCATAAACTCACAGAAACACTGGGGTGATAAAGAGTAAAACCATGAAAACCAATTAACTGATGTAAATAAGCCTAGAGCACTACTTCAAGAGCTCTGCTAATGCATAGGTATCATTCTCGCCAAACAAGAACATATGGGGATATTGGGAATGAATACCTAGGAGTGTTTATTCACAAAAGAAGCAGTATAAGTGAAAAGTGAAACTACAAGAGCCTTACTGTTAAAAGTCAGTCCCACTTTCAAGCACAGTAGTTTTAAAATGCTACTATTGCTCGGCCCAACTGTACCTCTTATCACTTCCCTGTAGTTTTCACCTAGAAAAATGAACTGTACCCCTGATCATTTCTATTCAGTAAAGAATGATGAAAGGTAGTTCCAACTAGCAAAAGAAAAAATCTCCTTATATTTCTAAATTTTTAGTGGCTGGAAAAGGCAACATGCAATGTACAGATTACGAATGCAAAATACCACAAGAAAACCTTGAACTGAAGCAAGAGAAAAGGAATACTATGTTTGGAGTTCTCTAAATGCTGCATTATCCCACCTGTTATATTGCAGTGAGCAAGGATCGACCGTGTTCGCGGCGTAGCTCTTCACAGGCTGCTGCTGCTGATGACTGATGGCGATGCCGGCAGTAGCGCCGCTGCCCCCGGTGGCGAGAGCACCGGGCTGGGCAGCAGCCGCCACCGTCACAGGCATCGCTTTCGCGGCATGGCCAGGCTGGCCTTCCACATGCTTTCTTGAACGGTGTTTTCCCCGGTTCATGTGCCGCTCGCAGTACTTCTGGTCGGAGACGGCGTCCCTGGAGCACCGCCATTTCTTGCCGTCGGTCCGGCGGCACCGCCCGGGCTCAAGGTCCGCGTTCCCGGTGTAGCCCAGCTGGAAAGACCCCCACCCCACTGCAAAGCAGAGCCACAAAACGCAATCATGCAAGATCAGTAAAAGGAGGAATCAATCGAACGCGACTTTTATCATATCCAATGTACACGATAATGAATGGAAGTGAAGCCTAGAAAGAAAGAAAGCGCTGGGCTGACTTTGCTTTCCTCCTCTTTCTTGGCTTACATGTGCTGGAGCCAAAGTAGGCAGGCGGGTAGAGCGACGTGAGGCTCCTCCTGATGGGGATGAGGAGGTTCTGAGGCACGGGGATGTTGGCGGCCATGTACTTGTAGATCAGAGCCTGGTGCTCCAGCTCCATCCACTGCGACGGCGTGAAGGGTCCCCTCACCCTGGCCATGGCGCCCTGGATGCTGGCGCTCAAGCTCACTGAGCTCAACCCTGGAGGATGCACCAAACAGATGAGCAACAGGCAGTGCAAGCCAAGAAGACGCATCCAAAAAAAAGTGTACTTTATAGAGACCACAGCGAGATGCATAAAATTCATAAACACAATACTCCTATAGATGTGTAAGACTGGATGGTTGACAGGGGCAAGCAAAAGGCAGAACAAAACTGAGGCAGGGTGGCTGCCAGGATCAGAAAACCACCAGGTGAGGAACTAGCACAGATTTGTAGGGTGGTGTGGCCGCGTGCGCATAAAAAGTTCACCAAAAAAAAACCTCATCTTCGATCCAACAACCTTGATCTGCGCACGCTACTTGCTTGAATCTTTCTTGCGTGCATCGCTAGTTCAAACCCTTTGTTTATTTAGTGAGAAAAATGTTGAGCACAGTGGCAGGGTGTGAAAGATCACACCTTTTCCTCATCCATTTTTATTAGCAAAAGGGAACCCGCACGATCACGCCGTTGAGGACAAGAAGCGTTCGTGGATGTCGCCGAAAAGGAGAGGAAACTTATCCGGGGAAATATCAATCCCAACAACATAGCGTATTAAAATAGTAAGTGGAATGGTACTCTCCTTTTTTCCTTCGGATGATGTGAAACTCTTTCGGGTCACTGATCTAATCAAGGGAATCCAAATAATGGAAAGTATAAAGGAAAAAAAAACACTAGCAGCTGAAAGAAAAGGCCAACTTACCTCCGAATCTAAGCCAAAGGGAGTATAGAAATGCAGTGTGAGAAGATATTTTTGGAATGAATAAATCAGCTTTCTTTTTGTTGAAAGTAAATCAGCTCCATCTGATCTGTATGCAGGTAAAAATCCCCAGGGAGGATTGAAAAGGGAGGATCGAGCATACGGTCGATGGAAACAAAAAGAAATGCATGAAAATCCAAAAATAAATCGCCAGCACTAATCAAACAGCAACAATGAAGTTAGCAAGGTTTCCAATCAGAGGCGTAACTAGAGACAAGAAAAAAAGTTAAAGCTTGGCGAGCACCGGCATCCCACCTGAGCAAGAAGCGGGCGTGCCATAGTAGAGCGGCATCGCGGCGGCAGCAGCGGCGGCGGAGTGGCAGGAGGAGGCCGCGGAGGAGGAGAAGCTGAGCATCTTCTCCCGTCCGTGGCCGGGGCTGCAGGTGCCGACCAAGTAGGGCGCGGCGGCCCTGACGGCCTCGGAGACCTCGGCGTCGGTCCTGGCCTGCTTGGCCGGCGGCATGCCCCAGCCGCCGTGGTCGCCCGCCTCCGCATTGCCCCTCCCGTGCTTGAGCATCCTAGATCCGAGCATGCCGAGGTCGGCGCCGCCCACCCCCGCGTCCACGGCCGCCATCAGCACCCCGCCCAGGTCCATGCCGGCTGCTCACTACTGGTGAAGATGGGTGTGGTGGGTGCGGTCATGGGGCGGGGGAGCGAGATGGGGAGGAGGAGGCATCTCTTGCTCGGTCCTTGTTGTGGTTGTGGCGTGGAGGGGAGCGGTGGTGGTGGGTGGTGGCTGGCTGGTTGTTGCTGGTGCTGGAGCTCGTGTGTGTGTGTGTACCGTGGGAAAATGGAGTCCTGTTTGCGTTTGGTGGCTGGCTGGGGAAACCAGGCTGGTTTTCCTTTTGGAGGCAGAGACGGAGAGGGACAGACAAGAGGGTGGGGTGCCAAGACTTGGGGAATAAATAGGAGGTCCATTTTCACTCTCTACTATACCTTTGTATTTATCCACCATTATTGTGCTGCTCTAACAACTAAGTTGATGGTAGTACTCTCTACATTTGCTGAGTAGATACTTTTTTCTCATCCAGCAAGCTGTATGTTGTAGGGTTGGACATATGGAGAGGGGCAGACAAAGAGGGTGGGCTGCCAAGACTGGGGAATAAATAGGGGTCAAATTTATCAATCTTTTTATTCACCATTATTGTGCTACTTTAACACCATAATTGATGGTACTCCTTGTCCTGAAATATAATGTGTCTTTAAATTTGGCTTCATCAACAACTTACAACTAACTTTGTGTATGATTTGTACTCCCTTTGTCTAAAATAAGTGTTTTAGTTCTTTCTTGATATTAATGTATCTACAACCAAAATATATCTAGATGCATCTAGATTTGGATAAAACTAAAATACTTATTTTTAGATGGAGGTAGTACTATAATTTATTTATAAATTTAAGGGAGCATAAAAAATCTTCAAAAAAAAATGTGTGTTTTATATTTTGGGACTGTAGGAGTAGCCGACTGGACATGGTATTTTTCTCATAGGTTGATGCACCTATTATGAAAAATGTATTTTAAATAACTATTAAAACGTTAAAATATCTGGATATACATACGAACATGCTATGTTGGCACACAAAATTTTGTGCTAAAACGATATTTTTATTGGTTGTGTAAACAAGACAAAAAATAATTTCATGAGAATATATTTGGAAAATTATTATTTTTACACATGTCAGATAAAATGTTATATTTTAGCGAGACGATGTGTGCGGATATAGAAGGTTCGGATGTACATGTAAAAAAATTATTATATTTTTTAACATTTTAAATACGTTTTTAAAGAAATAGATGCATCTACTTCTATGAGCAACCGTGGATTTCCCACAGCCAGCTCGTTAGGATTTTATTTTTCTGACCAGATAGGAGTAGTATCTTGTATGGTTATGGCAATATGCTACTCCGATCCCTGTGTCTTATGAAAGTTATCTTAGATTTATTGAAATCTAGATGTATCTAGATACTATCTAATGCGTGAATACTTTTAAATTTTAATAAATCGAAGATAAATTTCATGGGATGGCGGAAGTACTTGCAAGAGAATTTAATAGTTAGGGATATGTAAATGAAGACATCCCTGAGAATCTAAAAGTTAGTCCGATGGTGTTAAAAGTTTACAACCCAATAGAAGCGAATACAAGGTATGCTTCGGTGTCCTCCCCCACCATCAAAGTTAAAGGGGTTAGCGTGTGTTTTGTTCGTGACCAGAAAATATGGATGCTCCCATCGCAAAAGCCAAACATTCCTTAAAAAAAGCTGGACCAGATGATCCCCAATTTCATGACTAATCTCACCAACTACCACGACCATGCGTGAGAATCCATGGCCGTCAATGCGACACCGACACCCACAACCGCAAAAGCTACGATCTTGTCCCTCTTCACCGTCGTCGAGCCTATCCCATCTCACCGCCGTCGTTCATAAACCTCATGTCCTTGTACCTCTTGTCCCACGAGGAGGATGGCATTGGGCTCTTCCCCGCGGCCGCTGCTCACGATGCCAAGGATATCTTCCTCGTGGCCACTGAGCTCAATCGCGGATCCCTGGCTGGTCTTCACTTCTCACGGCTTGGCGATGCCCGCACGGCCATGGCGCCAAGGTAGGTCCTCCAGGGCATGGCGAGTGGCGGGCTTTGCTTGTTCGTGTGGCCTCCTAGCTCGGCGAGCGGCGGGCTTGCTTGTCTGCATGGCTCCCAACTCGGCCGCCGCCACCATGGCGCGGAGAGCGGCGGGCCTTCTTTTTTGCGTGGCTCCCTAGCTCACCATCGACGGTCTTCACGGCGTGTCGAGCAGTGAGCTGCCTGCGCGGAACCCAGTCGACATCGACAACCTCGCTAAGTTCGTGCAGGCGGTGACCGCCCTAGGCTCGGGCGGGCGGTGGCCTCAGCTAGATCCAACCTCCACCACGAAGAGAAAACGATGTGTTAATTTCATATTACCGCTCCGTTAATGGCATATTTATCCCTTTCTATCCATTGTCAATTAAACATATTTCATCACATCCCATTCCGTACATGTTTGTCCATGAACCAAACACACACTCTAAGTTAACCTACGAACTGGTATCGAAAGATCTAATCATCCGCATAGACCAAAGTTTGAAGAGAGGGACATGGAAGTAAAAGGGAAGGAACGTCAAGTTAGAAACGTACAAAAGAAAAGATATGCCGCATCAGCTCAAAATCGTTAGTTTATCCTATCACTTCTGCGAGTGGTTGTTTACAAACTTCGCATCTTTGGAACCAACACGTTTTTGACATTTTGAGAGGATGGATTGCACGAGAAATTGATGGTGGGGTAGACTGGTAGCGTTCAAGAACTATGCATGCTGCTGCTACACTTGATATACTGCCTACACAGTCTTCTACAATCAGTTAGCAGTGACACGATCTAGACCTCATTATTGACGCTAGATACAGTCCCTGATAGGTGCGTCCGATGCTTAGCTTCGGACACTCATTTGGTACTAGTAGGTGACGATTGCCCAGATTCTACGAGATGTAGGCCGTGGCATCGCAATCGCAACGACGCGTAGCTAGATCAATCGACCTATATCTAACTACATTCTGCACATGCACCTGGATATCGTGGCCGATCGAGATCCAGATACCAAATCAATCATGCTATGCTACATCACACGATCAAACCAAACTTCGCTTAGACTTCATTCACCTACGAACGATCGACATTATGGACAACACACTGATCCTATCATCCTACCTTCCCTGATTAGCTGATCTACCTAAAAGATCGGACGCTGTAGCTTGCATCACCTTTTGTTTTGGTTTTTCGCTGTTGGATGGAACAGGGGCCGCACGGACGCCCGCCTTTTAGTTTTACCTACTGTTTGCGTGCGTTCTCTGCTTCCTGCTATAGTAGCTTTGGGGTGGCTTTTACTTGGGGTAAATGAAAGCAGTAACCTTTTGCTTTTTTGAGAAAGAGGCCGCGCGCCGTGAGGGAAACGTTCCTTCATAATTAACGGATGATCTTTACGAACTTCGATCTCCACCAAACCGTTTTGCGGGGGTCAACTCAACAATAGTACGTGCTCTGGTTTACCACTGTCTACAGTTGTGTTTGCAATTGCAGGTCATTATCATACTCCGGTTTCCTAAACCAGATGTTGTCTATTTTTGTTTGCTACTTTTGATTTTTTGCCAACTTTTTAAGCTAATTTGTAAGGCCCATTTATATTAAATTAAGCACAACATTGTGCGGTTCAAGTGTTCAACGGCCAAAGTACGTTGACGCCATTCATTGTTCGATATCTATGCATTTCGAATCCTAAAGAGGGACGATGGAAACCAAAATTGGATCGGAGGCTACAACCGCTTAGACGCAACAAAACCCTTGACGACTTGACTTATGTGTAGACAGAAATTTAGGAAATATAACTTTTTGCAGTAGAGCCTGTTGCAATAGACAGACGAGAAGTCGCCGTGCTAAGATCTTAAAGGACCAGCGACGAGAGCAGCAACAATCGGCGACGAAGAGAAGCGTAGATCAGAAGGGACACTAACTATATCCCGCCTCTCTGGCGACGCTAGCAAGAAGCACCGTCGAGAAAGGCCTTATTCCATCTTCAGTGAGTCGGCACCTCCACGTCTTTCTGAGTAGAACACAACCCTAAACAGACTCAGAAAAAATGAAAAATCGTAGCCCTCCCACAGACAAAGACCGAGGTTCACGGCGCCTCCGTGCGGGCACAAGGGGCTAGCAGACCAATAGCGCCGCGGATGGGAGCAGAAGCCTTAGTAGACTTCATTCTTCAACATTTTTCGTTGTTTTCTACGTTACTCTCATTTTCTACCGAAGTAAAAAAATCGAACCACACAATCAGTTCTGATGGCATCCAGTCGATCTGTCATTTTCGTCGTCCTTTCATTACTACGGTCACTACCGCCAGTTTTACCATGAGTGAAAACTGAAAATCCCATCACATGACACAATCATCACACTTGAGTTAACAAGGAGCCTGAGGGCGCAATGTTCCAAAATAAATACTCGTGCAAACATACGCCCAGTTGTTCCTAGTCTATCATCAGTGGCTTTGTTTACACCCTACTCGATCCCTCATCGCTTAGAAAACCGTCAAGTAGCAAGGCTGAGCACGCACGCCTCACGTGCCGGACCCCCACGGGCACCACGAGCGCCATGGTTTAGTTTAAGCTAAGCTCGGCCTAATCTAATCTAGCTTTGTCTCCAGCTCGCTCTTCCGGGCGTGCCGGTCGTGATCTCGGTCAAAGGAACGCTAATAAGATTCCAGCGAGCGAGATGGGGCATCTCGTTGGCCGATTGATTATTGTTTTAGAGCGATGGGATGTGGCGATGGATTCGTACCATTGTTGGCTTAACTTTAAGGTTACGTTACGGCTCAAGTAGGAGAATAGGTTACTGCCTACTGGAAACGATCCCTCCCTATCGTGTTTCGCACGGACGTAGTAGAATAGGTTCCATCTCGCTTGTGCTTTGGCAAAGGGTTCCATGACCATCAGTTGGATCGGATGCTTGAGGGTGACCAGGGGGAGCATAGCGCTGCGCGGGTGCCACGCGCGCGGAACGTGCAGCGAGAACCTGCGCGTGTGTTTTATGCTTGGACCCGGACCCCAGCATCGCCGTCTGTTCCCCCCTTTGCAGATCTCCATTCTTGCCAATTATGCATTCTATCTCCAAAACGTTTTTCCAGCTCGCAGCCTATCCATCCAAGAACAGTGGGACGCCTCGCTTTGGATACTTCGATCCATCGTCGTAACTTTGCAAGGGCAAATTGTGCCGCACGCGTGTGTTGATCGACATGTTTGCTCCCCACAAAATATCTTCACCGCTTCATGTATATATCCCCCTCCATTTTCATCATTTCATAAAAAAATTAAGAAGAGTGCTAGTAGCCCCAAACGACACGGGTAAAAAAAAACTGTGAGGAGTTGCCCCTGCGTCTCCCCCTTCCCTGGGCGACACAGGCGGCAGAGCAAATCCTAGTCGACCACGACCACAACCCCTCCACCTCCTCCTCTGCTGTCACCGGTGAGCTCCGCCGGGCAAAGCCCACGCGGAGCCGGCGTCGACATGACCCGTTTCTCCTCTGGCTAGGAGTGGTTGCTCACGGGATTGGGGAACCCGTGGCGGCAGGATGCATCGCGAGCTTCCATGGTCTTGCTGCCTTCCGGCGGCTCCCCGAGCTTCGCGTTTGGGTCGAACTCCGGGTGAAAGCCTTGCACCGACTCCGGTCCGTGCCGACGACGGTGGCGCCTTCGGGCGTCGTATCCTTTCTTGTTGGCGTCGTTGTGGATCCTCGATCCCGACCGACGCGAGTGGCTTCAAGTTCTTCGAGTGAAAACCTAAGCTCCATCGGGAGTGGGCGATGGTGATGGATGTTGTCATTACCTTGTTAGAGGCGTCGCCTTGGAGTTCTTGGCCTTCACGGTGCGTCGGGTTCTCGACAGTGGGATGCATGGCTTTGTGGTCGAGGGCAGCGAACACCGGGGCAGCGGCCCCGGACGGTGGTGGCACTTCGAGGCCGCGGCCTCGATCTCCATTGCGGCAGCGGCCCTATGGGGCGAGGTCGTGGCACTGTTTGGTTTTGGGTGGCGTTTCTGTGGCTGCGTGAGCAGCAAGGTCGTCGACCCAGCTGGTTAGTCTTCGGGCTATGCAAAGGTCGTCCTGGTTGCTACGTCGGAGCAGCGGCCCTGAAGGCATGGTGCTTGTGTGGCAACTTGAAGATCTGTGTGGACAACGAGTTTGTCGACCTGACTAGTTCGTCTTCGGGCAATGCAAAGGTCGTTCTGACTGGTACGTCAGGGCGGCGGCCCCGAAGCTAGAGGTGTGTTTGTTGCGTTGGTGGCTGAATGTGGGGATGACAGGTCTCCTCGCTTATGCGGTTTTTCTCATAAACAGGGAAATGTATGATTTTTGTATCCGGTTTCTCTTATAAATATAATTATTCTGTGTATATCACTCTTTCTATATAAATGAACGGCAGATTCGACTGCCTTTTTGTAAAAAAAATCATCTTTTCATCCCATAAATCCCTGACACTCTTCTGTCCCGCCAAGCTAACAAGGCTAAGGGTGTCAAGTGGGATCCTACTTTTGTCCCACTTGTAGTATAATTTGACTTTTCTAGTATAAATTTTGACATCAAAATTTGAACTACATAGTACAAAATGGCATCCCACCGGAATCCCACCTTGACACGCTAAACAAGGCGCATTCTTGTTGGTAACCAGCAGGCCCTCTCGTAAATGTAGAATGTAAAATGTAAATCGTGTAAACGTTACTGCGTTTCGATGCAGAGGGTCATATGAGTGGCATTGACTTGCTTCTTCATATAGTCGTGGAGTACGTACTGAGACAGTACAGTGAGCGGCTTGGGAGGTTGCGATTCAAGGCAACGGAGCCCATGAAAGCCTCCTTTAAAGTCGCCTTCATCATCGATCTCGTCTCGATCGTGTGATGGAGCCATACAGGAAATATCATTGGAGGAGGGGGAGGAGTACGTTACACGGAACGCATGTCCCTCTCGTCTACCCTTCTCCGTGAAAGCGTTGGAAATGTCGCAGACGTACCAGCAGAGGTCGGCCAGGGAGACAGGGCGTGCGCGCTTTTACCACCGCGCATTTCCAGAATCCTGCTCGCCCAGACTCGTTGCTTCAAATTAGCAACCAAAAAAATCATACTATTGGATTTAAAAACTTATACTCGTTTACCGGAATTTTGGGGGAAAATGGTATTGCTGGGACCTCCGAAGCGTGTAATGATCAGAAATAAGCTACTGCATTCGACTCATATTAATTAATATTTTCTAGATATATCCGTATTAGTGACAAGTAATACGGATCAGATGGAGTACTATATCTTATGGTTGTTCATGGTATAAATATGTAACATGTGCTGAAAAAAATTCAATCTAAGAATCACACATATACATGCAGCAAATAGTGATGCCTAATCAAACTTTGAGAGCAATTTTAGCAAATCCTAAAAGTCGGACCAAGACAATTCTTGCTATTTTTCAGGATTATGCAGTTGTGTGGCACGATTGGGTACCTGAAAACGGTTTACCCCCCAAAAAATTATTCACGTACCACTATATACTCGGGACGGAGGGCGATTTAGGGTTCCATTTTGTGAACCCTTCGCCGGAATCCATCGCTCCAGCTTACCCCTCCGGCGAGCAATCCACAAATTAAGTGATGGCCAATGGAGCTGTGCCCTCCTCTTCGTCTACTGCATTTAATTTTTTTCATCGGAAATTACGGGAATATTATACTATAAAAGAGGCATATTAGTGAAAACACTATACGTTGGGTTTGGCTTTGGTGTGTTCATGTTGGTACATGTCTATATTTCTCCACCATGTCGGTAGCATTTTGTACCAGTAATAAGTACTTTTGGAACTGTTGGAACTGAAGCCGGCCGGTCGTGCCCGACGCGTGCAGCAAACCGTGAGCAAGCTTGGTTGCAGGAGCGAACGTTTGTGTCGCTGGTACTACATTCATATGGGTGTCCCCGATCCGGCAGCATGGGCGCACGTTAGCCATCAGTGCGTACGCCCGGCCGCTAATAACTCGTGCAACTAATAGATGGACCGGTCAATCGTGCCACCCTGACCCAGCTAACAATGGCTTCCAACTGAAACTAACGCTTTTACTCAGGGACTGAAGAATGCTGCCATTCAGTTTGAAAGCACAGATTTTTATGGCGGCCTCAATTTTTTTCTAGAGCATCTTCAGCAGTTAGATCTATTTTGGACACTAAATGTATTCGTTTGGTTTATTTGTATAAGACCGCGGATATGAAAGTATTGCTTTCTACAAGGCTTGAGAATATCGGAGAGCGCTGGAGCACGTTGTTGCCATTGCGGGAACTTGCCATCCCAAGAAAAAAGTGTCAAAATCCATAGCTCCAATGATGCAAACTGTGTCAAAACTGACAATGCGTCCCTCTCCATGCAAGGTGTACTTGTTTTGTCATGCAAAACGATAGTTCTTCCACTCCCAATAAATACAATCTATGCTTCCAACCATTCCCGAAAATCCTCTTGCCTCGTTGATCGAATAACCGGGCAGTGTCGATTTCAGTTGGCTCTCTCAAGTAAAACTCGCCAAACACCGCAATCAAGACTTTGCAAAACTTGTAAATTGAGTCAAGGCATGTGGTCTCGCTGATTCGCGGGTCAATAAGATGCACCGTACACTCCGTAAGAAGGCATGCAAATAGATGCGGAACACTTCTGGTAAAAGGTCAAGCTAAGCTTACCGGCAGCGTCAGACCTGCATCTGAAGTACGAGTCATAGTCCCGCACGCATTCCAGAATAGTGAAGTACGAGGGGCAGTACAGGTGGCGGAGTCGCGGTAGTGTTCCATCGCAGGGGAAGAGACGTGGACTAGGTGGTGAGTGGCTTGTGTGCTACTGACAGACGAGTGCTAAAAATATAAAGGGGAACCCAGCCGTTGATGCATTTGCTTCCTAAATTTAGGCTGCAAATAAGTTGTCATGGCTGAAACTTTGGATCGTTCTGTTCGCGCCAACCTAAACGAACAGGCGCGGTCGTAAGAGCCACCTTCCTTGTTGCAGGCGAATGCAATTTGGACGATCTGCAGCGGACTGTTTGGTAGACGAGGTGGAAGAAGAAGTGTCCGACGGGCGTGGCGGGGCGGGGCAATGGCTGGTTGGTGCGGGTAGGTAGTTGGCACGTTGAGATGGACGCAAATATCTAGCTGTTGATACCTTGATAGAGCCAAGGACCGTGCGATCGAGACGACGCGCCACCGCCGGAAAAGCACCAGCGCGGCGGCCACGTAGCGTCCGGCGATTGACGGCGCACGTCCGTGCATGGATGGGTCCAATCAATCCGTACCTAAGGTGCATCAGTGCATGGACAGACGGGGCGAAAGGCAGATTTGTCATGACCTGCTATATATCTTTGGTTTTGCTCTGGTAGCTCCCCGAACCGAAGGTGCACGTATGGACGGCATGGGACTCATTCCGATCTCGCCGCTCGCTGGAACGGGGGAGTCTATTTCTACCGCAAGCACGGCTGGGATCACGAGACGGCGCCATGCTCTGCCTCTGCGCTAGCTAGCTTGCAAGCGGCAACGTACGCGCGCGCAGGCCACGTCGTCGTCACTGGCGTACGTACTCCAGTGACCGCGACACGTCCCGGTGCCGGTGCGCCTCTCCAGCCGGCTCTCCTGCTCGTGCGCATCTATATATCTATCCACCTATGGATGGACCATCTTTATCCTGGCTACACTACACTATGTTTATCAAGGGGACTACTCGTAGTCGTAGGTTGCTAGAATCTGGTCCATAATAATAACTGCGTTCGTTCGTACATGCGGGTCTTGTACGTACGACTTGTCTTGTTGGCCAGTCATCTCCTAGCTACACTAAGGGTGTGTTCTGAACGAGAGGGAATGGGGAATGGTCGAACCCCGTGTTCGGTTGCAAAAATCGAGGAACGGAACGGTTCCGTTTTCTGTTCGGTTGGGGGAACTGGGAATAGAACGGAATATCCATAATCATGCTTAAAAAGCTAATAATTTGAGCTTAAACTTAATCTTCCGTCTCAAAATTATAATTCACAGATTATTTTGGCTCAAGTCACATTTGAGCGTGCCTGGCCACCTCCGCCCAAGCCGCCGGCGAGCTACCGCGTGCTGGCCGCCTCCTCCGCTGCCGAGCTCCCGCCGCCGCCGCTTGCGCGTGCTGGCCGCCTCCTCCGCCGCGGGGTCGCCGGAGCTCCCGCACGTGCCTGGCCGCCTCCTCCGTCGCGGGGCCGCCGGCCGCTCGCGTGCATGCTTGGTCCCGCCGCGTGCTGGTCGGTGGGAGCTGCTGCGCGCGTGGCCGTCGAATTAGCGAGTTTAATTTTTCTGCTTAGCGAACCGTTCCTCCTCATCCGGCCAATTCGGTCGCACGGGTTGGTTCCGCATATTAGAGGAATATTCCCTTCCGTGGAACCAGTTGGTTCCGTTCCTCGTAACCAACCGAACACCCGAACGAGCGAAAAGTGCGGAACCGTCCCGTTCCGTTCCTCCAGATTCCAGAACCGAACACACCCTAAACACAGTGGCTACGTCCAACGATGCTGTCGCTGGGGACAACTGCACGTCTGCACACACCAACAACTTATTTTCGTTTCCCGTAAGCCCTCCGACTAGCTAACCCATTATTTTCGACTCTATTTTCGATTGTAATAGAGGGGATGGATCAGCGTTGCAACTGGATTGACTAGCTTTTCTTTTTAGGAATTGGTTAGTCACAAAACTAACTAATGCCTGATAAGTAACGCACACCAATAAACAGTACTTAACTAGGAATAAGTACGTATTCGGATTTGTTAGATTTTGGTCTATTGAGAATTTTTTTTAGTCTCGGTAACCCTCAAAAAAGTGCTTACATTCAGAAATCCACTTTTGATCCTGGGAGCATATGCCCCTTCCGCTAGATAAAGCATTTTAAAATGTTAAAAATATTCCAATCAAACATTTCGGAAGTACATCTTGACGGTTTACGTGTGCATGCAAAGTTTTGAGGAAAATCGATATCTTTTGTGTCATATATAAAAAAGATAAGAAAATATCTTGTGAAGACCTTTTTTAGCACCGATTTTTATCTTTTTTACACACAACATAAAAAATATCGATTTGTCATGAAACAACTTTGCAAGCCCATAGTAGGCCATAGAGGTGTACACCAGACATTTTTTGTCTGAATTTTTTTGATATTTCAAAATACGTTTAAAACTCATTTACAAAATCAGGAGCATATGCACCTGGATGCAAAAACGCATTGTGCGCTTCAACAGAACCTTTCCGCTAAAAAGTAGGATCACTTACTTACAAGTAGGGCCGCTTAATTAACTTGGAATAAGTACATTGTGTTGGTTGAAACGATAGCCCCTGTTGAGGGGATGGGTTACGTGTTTATAGAGGATGGAAAAGCCCCATCAGTGGCATTACAAGGAAAGTATTAACCGGTGGTTTATAGTGTACCATAACGGCTAATACACATAGAAGGAAGGTACAACGTTTTTGTCTAGCACATAGAAGGAAGCTACAACGGTATTGTCTAACACCCCCCCTTAATCTAAGCCTTGGAAGAACTGGAAAGGTTGAGATTACGCTTGAATTCCGAAAAGTCCTTGACTGGCAATGCCTTGGTGAAGCCGTCAGCAATTTGATCTTTGGTTGAGATGTGTCGAATGGCAAGGAGCTTCTTGGCAACCCTTTCGCGAACAAAATGAAAATCAATTTCGATATGTTTTGTGCGAGCGTGAAACACCGGGTTTGCCGATAGGTAAGTTGCACCAAGGTTATCACACCACAAACATGGCCTTTCTCTGAGAGGTATACCGAGTTCTTTTAGCAGTGCTTCGACCCAGATGAGTTCGGCTGTAGCGTTGGCAAGGGCTTTATATTCTGCTTCGGTGCTTGAGCGAGACACGGTGGCTTGTTTGCGAGCACTCCAGGATATTAAATTGGGGCCAAAGAAGATGGCGAAGCCTCCAGTAGAGCGCCTATCATGCATCAAGACAACCGGCCCAGTCTGCATCTGAAAAGGCACTAAGAAGTGTAGAGTTAGATTTCTGAAAAGTAAGACCGACATTGATAGTACCTTGCACATATCGTAGAATTCGCTTTGCGGCTGTCCAATGGGCTGTGGTTGGAGCATGAAGATATTGACAAATTTTGTTGACGGAGAAGGATATGTCGGGACGTGTCAAGGTGAGATATTGAAGACCTCCTACAATGCTCCTGTACTGAGAACTATCAGTGGTCCCAAGAGGAGTGCCATCAGTTAAGGACAGTTTTTCCGAGCTGGAGAGCGGGGTAGGAGAAGATGTGCATCGAGACATTCCTACACGGGCAAGCAAGTCATTAGCATACTTCTCTTGAGTCAATAGTAGTCCATTATGTGTCTTCTTGACTTCAATGCCCAGGAAAAAATTCAAGTCACCAAGATCCTTGAGAGCAAAGGCCGTGCCCAAATCATGAAGGAGAGCTGAAATAGCTTTATCTGAAGAGCTAGTCACAATAATATCATCAACATAAATTAACATGAATATGGTGATACCTAACTTGTGATATATGAAAAGAGAGGTGTCTGCTTTGGAAGGGGTGAAACCTAGGGAGAGGAGTTTGGAGCTTAATTTGGAGTACCATGCACGAGGAGCTTGTTTGAGGCCATAGAGAGCTTTATCTAATTTGCAGAGATGATGCGGAGCATGAGGAATTTCAAACCCAGGTGGTTGTTTCATATAGACTTCCTCTTCCAGAACGCCATGTAAGAACGCGTTCTTGACGTCGAGTTGGCGGAGACTCCAACCACAAGAGACAGAGATAGCCAGGACGAGCCGAATGGTGGCGGCTTTAACAACAGGACTGAAAGTGTCTTCATAATCAATGCCATAGCGTTGCTTGAAGCCTTTTGCAACTAGTCTTGCTTTGTACCTGTCAACAGTTCCATCGGCATTTTTTTAATACGAAAAACCCACTTACAGTCAATGATGTTCTTGGTGGAGGTAGGGGGAACAAGATGCCAAGTTTTGTTCTGAATGAGTGCATTGTACTCTTCTTGCATAGCTTCTTTCCACTTCGTATCGCCCAATGCTTCAGATAATTTGGTTGGTTCACCTGTAGATGTCAACATGCCATAGCGTATAGTGCCGTCAGTATAAATTTTTGGATGGCGGATACCTTTTTGGAGTCGTGTTCGGCCTTCGGGTGGAGGCGGTGGTGCAGGTGGTGAAGCAGATGGCACCGATGCAGAAGATCCAGAGGATCCAGGGTCATGTGCATGCAGATCCGGCACAGCAGATCCTGTAGCCGATGGTGTGGCGGAGTCGGAGGCAGCAGTTGGCGTAGAAGATCCGGAGGAGGGGTCCCCCGTTGTCCCTGCAGAGGGTGACATGGCGACGCGGGAGTGGGGCGACACCGGTTGGCCCACCGGGAAAAGCTGGCGCGGCGCGGGACGCGAGGCTGGGGGCGACGCGGTCGTAGACGTGGCGGGACGCGGTTGGCGCGGAGGTATCACCCGGCCCGTCACCAACTGGCGCGAGGCGGGGCTGTCGGCAGGTGCGGCAGAGGGGGACCGGGTTGGTGGTGCAGATCCCGGAGGCGATTGTGGCGCGTGATCCGAGGCTGATTCAGTTGGCAGGGCGGGAGAATCAGCCCCGGAAATTGTGCCGATGCTGTCGTTTTCGGCAGAATCTGAATTGAGGCCGTTTGAGTTGATTTCTGCGTCGTTTTGGCTGATTTCTTCAGCGTCCGATGACTGGCTCGTGCCAGGGTCTTCTCCACTGACTTCTGGTACCTGAGTATGGTTAGTGGCAGGTATAAAATGCATGTGGTCATGATTAGACATACCCCCAACATGAGATGTGGTAGGAGACAGTTTTTGAGGTAGAAGAAGAATTTCTTGTTGTAGGCGAGAGCCAACATTGGGATTTAATGAAGCAAAAGGGAAAACATTTTCATCGAAGACGACGTCACGAGAAATATAGACTCTCCCGGTGGTGACATCAAGACACTTGACTCCTTTGTGTATGGGACTGTAGCCGATGAAGACACATTGTTTAGATCGAAAAGATAGTTTTCGCTTGTTGTATGGGCGGAGATTTGGCCAACACGCGCAGCCAAAAATACGTAGGGACTCATAGTTGGGTGTGATATTGAGGAGTTTCTCCATAGGGGTCGCAAATTTGAGAGGTTTGCTTGGGAGCATGTTAATGAGATAGGTAGCGGTTAAGAAAGCTTCATCCCAAAATTTTAGAGGCATAGATGCATTTGCAAGAAGGGAGAGGCCTACTTCAACTATATGGCGATGTTTTCTTTCGGCAGAGCCATTTTGTTGGTGAGCATGTGGGCATGAGACATGGTGTGTTATACCAGCTTTTTGAAAGAATGAGTGTAGTTTTTCATATTCGCCGCCCCAATCTGTTTGCATGGTGATAATTTTTCTATTAAATTTTCTTTCGGCAAATTGTTGGAAATTTAGAAAGGCTTGATAAACATCGGAGCGTTTCTTAAGCAAGGTGATCCAGGTGAATTTACTAAAATCATCGATAAAACTTACATAATATGAGTGCTTTCCAACGGAAAGAGGAGCAGGGCCCCAAACATCCGAAAAAATTTGTTCTAGGGGTACAGTAGAAACACTAGTGGAAATAGGATAGGGTAATTGTTTGCTTTTTGCTTGTTGACATGGATCACACACATAAGGATTTATTTCACTTGAATGAGAAAGATTATTTTTGCGAAGAACTTGTTGTACGATGAAGGAGGACGGATGTCCTAGGCGACGATGCCATGTGGATGATGAGGGCGTGAGGGTGATGAAGGCGTGCTTGGTGGAGTCCGTGGATGTGGGCACAAGAGGATATAGACCACCATGGCAGGGACCTCTAAACATGATTTCCTTCGTGGCTCGATCCTTAATCAAAAAGATAAACGGATGAATTTCAATGAAGGCATTATTATCTAGTTCAATTTTATGAGCGGATAATAAACTTTTGGAGGCATTAGGGACATGAAGAATATTTTTAAGATGAATGGAATTATAGGGGGTATGTATAATCGAATGACCAATATTTTTAATTGCCATACCTTGACCACTTGCAGTGTGGATTTGATCATGTCCCTTGTATTGCTCATGGGTGGATAGCTTGCTCAATTCGCTCGTGAGGTGATTTGTGGCCCCTGAATCAATATACCAGTTTGTGTCCACTCCATAGGAAGCAATATGAGCATTCTTTTCTTCATGGGAAGAGTCATCATCATGGTCATCATCACCGTACCGCCACCAGCACTCATTTGTTGGATGCCCATGTATGGTGCAGATTTGGCATGTGACATCTTGGTGAGGAGAGGGAACACGATTCCCACGTCCACGACCACGACTTCCTTTGGCGGGGGAGCGTCGGTTTGTGTCATGACGAGGTGGGCGCCCTTGATGCTGTTGATGGTGGTAGCGACCACCACCACCTCCACCGCCACGGCCTCCTCCTTGGTGTGGACGGTAGCCACCTCCCCCACCATGGTTGGGACGGTAGCCACCACCCCCACCGTTGGCAGGGCGGTAGCCACCTCCCCCACCACGGCGAGCAGCAGCATTGGCCGAGGAGGAGAAGGGGGCAGTAGTTTCTTCAGACTCGTTCAGCATTGCTTGACGGTGATCATAGGCCAGCAGCTGATTGCATACATCTGCGGAGGTGCTAGCGGGATTGGCATTAACAGCAGCAACCAAACCATTGTACTCACCAGATAGGCCTGCGAGGAGGTACTCCTTGAGTTCTTCATCAAGGACGGGTCGCCCCGCAGAGGCGAGTTTGGAGGCGAACCCTTTCTTCTTGTTGATGTAGTCGGAGGCGGAGAGGTCACGTTTTTTGGTGTTGATGATGGCGACAGTGAGCGTGCCGACCCGGACCTTGACTTGGGCCGCGAATTTTGCAGCAATGGCAGCCCAGATCTCGGCAGCGTGCTCCAGTCCAAGAACCTCGCCGAGCAGATCGGGCGAGATCGATTTGACGAGGAAGCTGACGAGTTGTTGATCCCGCACAATCCAGGCCCCGTAGGCCGGATTGGGGATCCTGATCTTCTTCTGCTCCGAGTCCTCAGCCTCCATGGTTTTCTCGGGCGCGGGGTCGGTGCCGTCGAGCAGCCCCATGGCTTGTGCGCCACGCACGGCCGGCAGAACCTGAGCCTTCCAGTACAGGTAATTGGCCATGGTGAGTTTGTCGGTGGGCGGGGCACCAAGGGCAGCCGCCAGGGATGTTGTCATCGTGGGAGGGAGGAGGGAGAAAACGATCTATCGATCGGTTTTGGTTTTGTTTTGCTGGTGTTCGACGTCAGGGAAGGGAATGGTCTGATACCATGTTGGTTGAAACGATAGCCCCTGTTGAGGGGATCGGTTACGTGTTTATAGAGGATGGAAAAGCCCCATCAGTGGCATTACAAGGAAAGTATTAACCGGTGGTTTATAGTGTACCATAACGGCTAATACACATAGAAGGAAGGTACAACATTTTTGTCTAGCACATAGAAGGAAGCTACAACGGTATTGTCTAACACATTGCACTTTTCTTATGTCTCGATCAATTGAGAATTTTGTAAGTTTCCATCACCCCACTTACTTATTACAGTAGGGCCAGGACCCATTGTCACCTCCGTCTCCCATTTATTTTTCTTTCTCATCTCTTTCTTCTTCTCCACATAGAGAGGCATGACGGCGGATACCTACAAGTGGGATGAGGCTACGAAGTTGCGCATGAGTCAGGAAACCACAAGAGCTAGCTACCAGCTTGATGGACATTGTGGAGCTTATCCTGTTGGGGAAGAGGAGAAGAGGCAGGTGGAAGAGCAGATCAACTAGGAGAGCGGTTTGGCCAGAGGAGAAAACAGAAAAGCTCCATGTCGTTGATTGGGGGAATTGACGGCCGATTCTGGAGGTAGAGAAGAAAAGCTCTGCATTGGCGTTTGGGCGCTTTTAGTGTCAATTCTGGAGGCGGAGAAGAAAAGCTCTATGCCACGCCCCAAAGCCATCGTCGAGGCAATTGTGTCCCCCATGTTGTTGCAGGCCTTCCTGAATGGAGGAGAGCATGCCAAGACCTCCGCCTAGTCGCCCTCTCACTTTGCGTAAAGAATCAAGCTGCGGCACCCTATATCGTTGCGTCGGGCCTCCCCTTCCTCATGTCGGGCCAATGCTCGTATGCGTCGTTCCATCGTCATTCGGTCATCGTCGTGCTCGCCGAGCATACCGGCCTCATCTTGGTGAGCCCCCGGCTATTATTCCTCGGCCTTCTTCCTTTCCATGCCGCCAACGTGTACCTCTAGCCAATGGCTCGTGCGTGGCCGCGAGCCTGCCAGGCCAACGGCCATATTTGACCCAGCGAGTGTGGGTTTCCTCATGCGACCTCTGACCCAGCGGTCAGAATGTGTGCATAGGGTTGCCTTCATACAAAAAGTGTTGATTTGTAATTCTAGAAATTTGTCCAATCTTGTAACAATCGCAGGGACCCACTGTCCAGTGAGAGGGAATAGAGATACATGGGACGAAGAGGATCTAGGCAGGTTGTTCATGGGCTGTTTTGCAAAAATAAATGGTGGCCTATCGTTGTCAGCGGACCAACTAACATCCTATTTCATGGAATGTGACCGATTTGCTCATAATATAGTCATAGGAAAAATACTTTTGTACTTATGAGTCTATCATGGTGAGCATGAATCTCGAGAGACGGAAACACAAAATCTACTCTCTATAGTCCTAAGCGACTTCTCGACTTTTCTTTTGAAGTTCGGTGACCAAAGTGGTCATCTTGACAGTAGGAAACTTTCCTATTGTTAGTGTTCATCTTTGGTAAATTATGTGACCAACGAAGTCTGTCCTCTATTTTTCTCTGCCAAAGACATTTCTACCCCCTTCTTTATTACAGAGCCGATGTTAGACCGTCGGTCAGCATCTATCTGGCGTGGGGACGGGTATGTCACGCGACCGGAGAATAACCGTGAGTGATCGCAGTTGGGCCATTTGGCAAATTATTTTCCTTGTGTAAACTCTGATAATGAAGCGTGAGCAAAAAAATGGTGCAGCAGCAAGCTAGTCAAGTCGCCGTCAACCAATCACGGATCTATCCAGGGCCGGTACATTGATTTTGGGGGCCCTAGGGCGAAACGACGCCAAGGGCTCTTTGTTCATAGTGGCTAAGCTTTTCTAGGGCGGGGGGCGATGGCCCCCCCTACTCTGAAAATTCCTTAAAGATATCTATTTATCTAAATTTGTATATCTTACTTAAAGTTTAAGCATGATTGGTGTTCTAGGCCTCTTAACAATCTCAATCAAGCTTCATCATTTAGTCACACATAAAAAAAACATAAAAAGATATTATTACCCAGGAAAATAAATATTAGGGTAATGCAATAATGAACTAAATAATATTTACATTTGAAAGATCCATGCTCTTCAGAATCTTGGTCAAGACATTTGAAACTAATAATTTATGTTGATCACAAACTATATACCATGATTCTTATTTCTACCAATAGCTACTTGTGTACATGTGTATTGTTTGCGAGAAAAAGAAATAATCAAACAAAAAAATTATGAGGGTCGGTGTTGTTCTGCACATTTGAGAAGGAGTCGGAGTATAGGCACGTTAAGCTATAACTTCAACCTTCTATATTTTCTAAAATTATTCCAAACTCTACTGCCTAAAGAATATGAATATAAGTGTAGTAAGTGTGCAAACAAATTTTAAACTAGGGCTCTAACTGTTAAGGGCCCGGGACGATGGGCCAGCCCTGGATCTATCTTGTGGTCACTCAGAGGGTAGCTACGCTACGCTCGGTGCTCCATTGTTCACAGTGCTCGATGACACCGTTTCCCCGGCACGGCGGCACCATTGCACACGTACACCGGTGCGTGTCAAGACGGTCGAGTCCCGATGCGATGGGCGGGGGTAGGAAACCGGTGGCGTGGCCGGCCCCGAAGCTTGTCCTTTCCATGCTCATCATGCATGGGCGGTGCACATTATGGAGTACGCTTGGCTGGTTGCCGGCAACTTGGCTTTTCGATACGGGACCCTCTCCTCTCCGTCTCCGGTCGCCGCTCGCTCCATGAAAAAAGCGGCACTCCTAGCTATTACCTGTGGTCTAATTCGCGATTCTTGATCCAGGTCAAAGCTACGGTACTTTTTAATCATGTGCGAGGCGTATGTCGCAAGTAAAATCCAGGGCCCAAAGGGCCGGCGAGAGACGATGGCTCGATCGGTGCATGGTTGCGCCGTGTGTGTACTGTGTGGACACTTTTTCCTCCCGGCACGGCGGCCGGCCGGCGGGGCTTTTGAAGATGAGAGATGCTGCTCGTGGTATTGTACTAGGAGTAGCAATCACGGCGTGATCATACGCTTCGTCCGCGCCGGCCGGAGAATTCCCGAGGCATGTGTGACCCGGCCGGTGACTTGATCTGCCCTGTTCCAACGCATCACCTGGCGTGGCCTTGAAGGCTTGAAGCCACGTTCACATGCCGACGTGGTCAAATCCAAAAGAGTACTGTTGCACTATTACAAGGTACGTACCTACTCCCTCTGTCCGGCGAACAAGTGTACGTTTTCAATTTTTTACAAGTCAAACATTTTTTAAGCTTAAGTAGATTTTTACCAAAATAGTAATGTATGTAATGTCAAATTGCTATATTATAACTATGTGTCAACATGAATCTAGAGAGATGGTTAAAGTAAATAAAATTTGACTTTTCGTAACGTACACATAGGCGGATCCAGAAGAATTTTAAAGCCCGGGAAAACAGGCTTAATGTGCTTATTTTTCGTTAAATACAGATGAAATATGGGCAAAAATAGGCTTGCCGGCCGGCCGGAAGCCTGGGCGGCTGCCCGGACAAGAGGGATGGTAGATCCGCCTATGAACGTACACTTATTTGAGGACAGAGGGTACGCAATATACTGCTAATTAGGGACACATCGTGCATGGGCAGTCACTCATTTATGTTCACATCTTCTGCCGCTAGGAAGTTACCAGGATTTTCGTATGTGATGCGCAATTTGATTCCTTGCCTAAATGGCGCTGAAAATTTAATTCCAAAGACGGGAAAACACGACTAGTTTAGGGAGGTGTGCTCCGGTGTCCCCCTTCAACATAAAAGTTGAAGAGAAAAAGTAGCCTCTAAGATATGGAAAAGTCCCAGTTGAACCTGGATACGCGTGAACCCAGGTGGGAAATGCATTTTCCAAATGTTAAAAAATTCTGAAATAAAAATAACGGGTACGTATGCATGTTCCATGTGTGCATAGAAAGTTTTTGCGAAGAAACCACTTTTTTATTTCAGAATCTAAAAAAGACAAAATACGTCACATATATACTGCTATATAGCCCTGCAAAATTTCATTTTTTTGCCGAGGCAAAATAAAAGGTTTTTTCGTCACAAAACTCATGTCTGAGATCACCTTTGTTTTCAATTTTAAAAACATGTTTTTACATCATAAACGCACTTTTGAAAAAGTGGGTTCACATGCACCCAGGTTCTGAAAAGCCAGTCTCGATATGGCCTTCCTAACGAGGAGGAATCAGCAGATCTAAATGAAAATCCAATTCGGCTCCTAGTTGCGTATGCTCCCTCTACTAAAAACAAATGATATTTTGGAATATCGGAAATTTTTGACAAATTATTTTACACGTACATCTCCACAATATACATGTGTTCGTTAAGTTTCGCCAGGACCAATATTTTTTGTTATCTATGTAAAAAAGAGAAAATTTATCTTATGAAAAGTCTTACTTTTAGCATTGAATTTTATCTTTTTTACATACGCCACATGATAAGTCAATTTTTCATGAAACGACTTTGTTAGCATGTAGCACGTGAAAATGTACGTGCAAATTTTTCATTTTAATTTTTTTTCAACATGTGTGCAATATGTATTTCAAAATAGAAGGAACATATGCTTCCATGTTCCAAAACACCATTTAGGGATCTAAAGCCGTAGTTTATGTGTAAGAGCATACCGTTGCACAACCGTAGCCCCCGATGCATGATGCACTGGTCTACCACTACCAGGGTGACAGGGCCCCTTATGAAAAAAAAACATGCAGCGTGAATTCTACTTATGCGATCTACTATGCGATAGTGGAAGCATTTTAACACGCGATATTTCGTACTCCTTCATGCCCTTATACATGTTCACATGATTTAAAACTTTGACCACTCAGTATATATTTTTAAAAATGGGGAAGCGGAGCCTTAGCCTCTGCATCAAATTGATGCATACGACCTTTATTAATAATGACCGCTGGTACATATTAGTGATGAAAAATAGTAGCATTGTAACCATCATGGAAAAACACGTTTGTATTATATATCATGGTAAACTATAAATAAAATATTTGTTTTACACAACCTCATCAGAAGGTGGGGAGCTTCCACACTGCAATATAAGAAGAGGGAAATCGATCCAATTAATAAGAAAAATCGTACTCAAAAACCATACATAGCACGAATAATTAAGAAAATCGGCAAGACCCACACACGCAGAATATAATAATTACAGTGCATTTCAGAAACATGAAAAGTCAAACACGTCAATATTTTAGTAGGGAGATAGTACTGTTACTACTGTAGTCCGGTACATATAGCTCAATGATTTGCATACCATCTGTAATGTTTGCATGTTAATTAGTTTGCATCATAGGTAGTGCATGCCTGAATGATTCTATTGGTTCACAAAGAAATAAGAACAAATTAGAATGCATTTCTTATAAGAACGAGCGAATCACAATAAGATCGACGCTGAATGCGGTTCCTATTAGTGTGTTCTAAGTCAGCACGTACGTAGCCGACTGAGAACATATCTAGTGACACTACAGGAATAAGGCTATATGCCGAGGGCCGGGAACCCTCGGCGTAGCATGCTTTGGCCCTCGGCGTAGGCTATGCCGAGGGCCGCCCTCGGCATAGCTCCTCGGCGTGTAAGTCCCTCGGCAAAGCCACTATCTACGCCGACGGCAAAACCCTCGGCATAGACTTTTAAAAAATTCAAATTTCCCGTTTCCAAAAAATTCAAAAAAAATATTTTGAAAAAAAATATTTTTTTCCTATATGCCGACGGCAAAACCCTCGGCATAGACTTTTAAAAATTTTAAAATTTAATTTCTTTTACACAAGTTTTTTCTTTTTTTTCTTTTTTTTTCTTTTTTTACTTGTTTATCTTTCACCCAATACACTTTTAACTCTAACTACACTTAATCTTATGTCAAATTATAATCATGGTTAAACTTTCCAGTCGGTCACCCATCCTCACACTACTCCAGCCTCAGCACGCTTAACTTCTTGGTTCCATTCGGATGAGCTTCCATTATAGAATTGAAACCTCTTGCTGATAATAATAGCATATCAACCCTATTAACCGTGATGCACACTTCTTTATTTTTGAATCCAAACAATTACTTAAGTAGACAACAATGAATATATATAAGTAATAATAATATTGAATTCAAATAAAAATAAAAATATTTTATTTTTTGGTCTTTTTTCTATTTAATATTGAATAATTAATATCTTTAAATTGGAAAATCAAAATTCCACAAATAATATGTCTAAATCGATCAGAAAAATGTGAGGAATCTAAATATAACATACATATCATCATTTGAACCTAAAAATTAGAGGAATTCAAATATGACGCCCAATTTGCCGAATTTTTGACAAAAGAGACCACTTGGCCAAGTGAATTGTCAAAAAGGACCACCTCCGAAAATTATTGACAAAAAAGACCACCTGCGTCGTGGCGGCATGTGTGCCAGGCGACACGTGTCCCCTGCCGCCACAGCCGGTGGCGGCAAGGCCTGCCGCCGTTGCCCGTGGCGGCATGTCCACAATGATCAATGATCAATGAATAGTGTCCTGATCGATGAACACGTTAGCTACAAAATTTGTTGAATTTGTCTTTTTTGCTGAGCTCAAAATACAACGTATTTTGCAGTGAATTTTTTGCACGATTGTAGTGCATAGAGTTAGCTACATGCAGGTATTTTTTTTCAAATTTTTTGAGATGATTAAAAAAATTCAAAACAGGCTACTGTTCATAGATCAGGACAATGTGGACATGCCGCCGTTGGCTGTGGCGGCAGGCCCTGCCGCCTCCGGCTGTGGCGGCAGGCGACACGTGTCGCCTGGCACGCGTGCCGCCACGACGTAGGTGGTTCTTTTTGACAATAATTTTTGAAGGTGGTCTTTTTGACAATTCACTCGGGCAGCTGGTTTCTTTTGTCAAAAATTCAATTTGCCATTCCTGGCGTGTTTGAAATGGACTCGTCTACGTTTTGCACCCTTGTTGCTAAGTTGTACTAGAATAAAAAAACATTGATTTAGCGGAAATTGCCCCCGACGGGTGTACTTCCAATTAATCTCGGACTTCAGCAAGGTAGAATTCCTGATTGCAGATAGCTATACATATGGCATGTGATATGTGGTGCGAAGGCGGTGTCCTACCACTACAGAGGTCTCGCGCAATACTAAAATGCTTGTGTAGCCGCTTCACAAAATAAACCCGTTTTGGCACCTCGAAAATGAAAAAACCATCGCCCATGGGTCGGATTGGAAATCCGCTCCTGGGGCCTTGCTGCCCATCCTAGGGACCACGCACATGCCAAATATGGCCTCGTTCCGACAAATTATGCGGTGTCACGGGCCGTTTCCTACTCATTTGCCCTAAAAGCCATAGAACTCCGGACGTGATAGCCCCGTTTGTGAAGGGTTTTCCAAAATAATTGCCGTATCCTAATTCCGACTTTTGAAGTGGTTACTAGGACACATAAAATGACGCCATGCTGCTCCGTGGGATTTTCTGACTTCGTTTAAAATGCCATTTGGCCAAAACGGGGCCCCACGGAGATGCGGTATGCCCGTACCGGGCGCGCTGGTGCACCGTTCGCCAACATGCTAAACAGACAAAAATTAGCACATAAAGTGATGTGCTATAGACATAAAAACATTTTTGCGGAATTTATTGAGCGAAAGTGTACCCCTAGTTCAACCGGGATTTCATATTAAGTGCCGCATGGATTCCCAGATAGCTAGCACGCACATATGGCATGTGATATGTGGTGCGGCGGTGTCCTACCACTACACGGAGGTCTCGCGCAATGCTAAAATACGCCCATGTAGCTTCACAAAATAAACCCGTTTTGGAAATGAAAACCATCGACCATGGGTGATTGGAAATCCGCTCCGAGGCCTTGCTTCCCATCCTGGGACCACGCACGTGCCAAATATGGCCTCGTTCGACAAACTATGCGGTGTCACGGTGTTTCACTCATTCCTCTATAGAACCTGGACGTGATAGCCCGTTTGTGAAGGTTTTAAAATGCAGATCCTAATTCCGACTTTTGGAGTGGTTAGTAGGACACATAAAATGACGCTTCGTCCGCGCCGGCCGGAGAATTCCCGAGGCATGTGTGACCCGGCCGGTGACTTGATCTGCCCTGTTCCAACGCATCACCTGGCGTGGCCTTGAAGGCTTGAAGCCACGTTCACATGCCGACGTGGTCAAATCCAATAGAGTACTGTTGCACTATTACAAGATACGTACCTACTCCCTCTGTCCGGCGAACAAGTGTACGTTTTCATTTTTCACAAGTCAAACATTTTTTAAGCTTAAGTAGATTTTTGCAAAAATAGTAATATATGTAATGTCAAATTGTTGCTATAATTATAACTATGTGTCAACATGAATCTAGAGAGATGGTTAAAGTAAATAAAATTTGACTTTTCGTAACGTACACTTATTTGGAGACGGAGCGGTACGCAATATACCGCTAATTAGGGACGCATCGTGCGTGGGCAGTCACTCATTTACGTTCACATTTTCTGCCGCTAGGAAGTTACCAGGTGTGCTCCAGTGTTCCCCTTCAACATCAAAGTGGAAGAGACAAAATAGCCTCTAAGAGATCTAGCCTTCCTAACGAAGAGGAATCAGCGGATCTAAACAAAAAATCAATTCGGCTCCTGGGTGCGTATGCTCCCTCTACCAAAAATGATATTTTGAAATGTTGAAAATTTTTGATAAATTTTTTTGCATGTACATCTCCACAATATACATGTGTTCGTCAAGTTTCGTCAGGACCAATATTTTTTGTGATCTACGTAAAAAAGATAAAATTTATCTTCTGAAAAGTCTTGTTTTTTTTGCATTGAATTTTGTTTTTTTACACACGTCACACGATAAGTCAATTTTTCATGAAACGACTTTGTTAGCATGTAGCATGTGAATATGTACATGCAAATTTTTCGTTTTATTATTTAATTTTGTTTTAAAATGTGTGTAACATGTATTTCAAAGTAAAGGGAACATATGCTCTCATGTGCTAAAATACCACTTAGAAATCTAAAGCCGTAGTTTATGTGTAAGGGCATCACCAACCGGGCGACCCAAACGGACGGCCCAGCGCGTCCGTTTTGGGCCGTTTGCGTGGCCGAACGGACACCCGGACAGCGCGCGTCCGCGTGTCCGTTTGGGTCGCACGCTGCGCCCAACGCGCGGACGCACCTCAAATGTAATAAAAAAACATAAATGAAAATGAAAAATAAAAACAGCACCAAATAAATATAAACTACTGGTTAGTTAAACTTAGCCCTATTTTGGGCAATTTTTACACAAAAGAAAGCCCTATATGGGCTTTAAACTAAAAAAAGAAACCCTAGACATGGTTTGCGGCCGCCAGCACTACCCCAGTACTCGTCATCGTCGCGTCGATGACGACGACGCCCGGCGGCGCGCGCCCTTAAACTGACACGCGGAGGGCACCGGACTCGGCCAGGGCTCCCACTGCGCCCTTTCCCAGTGATGCGGTTCGCGGGCCGCCGGCTGCGCGGCCGTGCCCTGCGCGCGGACTCTGCTCCCCTCCTCGCCAGGCGCTCCTCCTCGCTCGCGCGCGCCCGGCGCTCCTCCTCCGCCGCGCGCCCGGCGCTCCTCCTCCGGAGCGCGCGACGCGTAGCCTCTCGACGGCGCGCCGGAGGAAGGCCCACGCCTCCGCCGGCGTCCTCCCGGGCCTTCCCGGCAGCCTCCTCCGCGGAGGTGCAGCGCCTCGGCGAGTGCGGCCATTTGGCCAGCTCGTCGAGGTCCGCTGCTCGCGGCCGCCGCGAGCGCCGCCTACAGCCCGGCTCGGCCTCCTCCCGCGGTGCGGCGTGGCAGGGCGCGGGCTCGTTGATGTAGAGCCCGCGCGGCGGCCTGCCCGCGGGTGCGGGCGCGCGCGAGGCCGCGCCGTCGCGGATGTGAAGCACGTGCCGGCGCGCATCGTGCTCCACTCGAACCACAAGTCCTGGGACTTGCGTCGCCGTACGCCGGGTCTGCGGAGGTCCGCCGGCAGCGAGCGCGGCGCTCCGGATCTCGGCGTAGCGGGCGCGGCCGGGCCGGGATGGCGGCCGGAACCCGATCCGGGCTCGGTGCCGCCGTGGGGAGGTGCACGTCCCCACGGCATTGGGGAGCGCCGGCGCCCCGAACATCTGCGCCAACGGTGACGTAGATCCGCTCGCGTCTGAGGCGCCGGCGGCCCCATTGCGACGCCGGCGGCGCGACTGCCGCCGCCGGCCTCGTGGTCGTTGGCGGACGGCTCGTCGCTCGGGGCCATGGCGCGGAAGCTTCGAGCTCGCGCGTGCGGCCGAGGGAAAGTGGGACCGGATAGGGACACCCCTTCCCCAGTCCACATTTAAGGACTGGGGCACCGACAGTGGGCCACACGCGGACAGGCGGACACGCGAGGACGCCGCGTGCCATCGCGACGCAAACCCGCCAAGATTTGGGCGGGTTTCGCGTTCCGACGCCGCGGCCGTCCGCTGCGGTGGCAGCGTTGGGCGGGTTTTTGTCCGTTTCGACCCATCCGGACGCGCGGGCGCGGGATGGGTCGCCCGGTTGGAGATGCCCTAAGAGCATACCGTTGCACAACCGTAGCCCCCAATACATCATGCACCGGCCTACCACTACCAGGGTGACAGGGTCCCTTATGAAAAACCATGCAGCGTGAATTCTACCTATACGATCTACTATGCGATAGTGGAAGCATTTTAACACGCGGTATTTTCGTACTCCTTCATGCCCTTATACATGTACTACACATGATTTAAAACTTTAACCGCTCAGTACATATTTTTAAAAATGGGGAAGCGAAGCCTTAGCCTCTGCATCAAAGTGATACATACGGCCTTTATTAATAATGACCGCTGGTACATATTAGTCATTGTAACCATCATGGAAAAACACGTTTATATTATATCTCATGGTAAACTACAAACAATTTTTTTTTTACACAACCTCATCAGAAGACGGGGAGCTTCCACACTGCAAAATAAGAAGAGGGAATTCGATCTAGTTAATAAGAAAAATAGTAGTAAAAAACCATACATAGCACGATTAATTAAGAAAATCGGCAAGACCCACACATGCAGAATATAATAATTATAGTGCATTTCAGAAACATGAAAAGTCAAACACGTCAATATTTTAGCAGGGAGATAGTACAGTTACTACTTTTTTTCGAAATGGGAAGTATGACCCGGCTTCTGCATCATGATGATGCACACGGTCATTTATTAATAAATTCAGGTCCTAGTATAGTTTTACAACTTAAGCATCGCCCAGAATTGATACAAAATCAACCAGCGAAAAAAACACAAACTACGTGAAGTAACCATCAAAGTAATCTCCTAGTATGACGCCAACCAGCCTGGCACCAGATATCCTGAGCGACCATCTGGAGCCGTGTGCATCCAGAAACCATGGCATCCCGCTGTCCCCCCGGCGACAGGAGAGCCCAAAGCTGGACCCAATGTGACACCATATGGATAACCTGCAAGAAATGAAAAGATTATTTTTTGTTAAAAATAATATCATTTCTGACCCTCCATATAGACCAACATAAAGCAGATCCGGATAAAAGCCTTAGATTGTCTATCTACTCCATTCAACCAATTACCAAACATATTAGTAGTATTGGTTGGAGGTGGAAGACCATAAGTAAAATTCATTGTGCGCGAAAGAAGTTTAGCTAAAGGACACTCGAAGAATAGGTGTTGAATAGTCTCCTCTTCTCCACGGAAGACACATTTCGTGCACCCATTCCACTGTCGTTTGGCTAGATTATCCTTGGTTACCAGAACCTTATTGCTCAAAAACCACATGAATATCTTTATCTTGAGGGGAATTTTCACCTTCCATAGATACTTTCTTAAAAAAGGGTATGATCACTCATAATATCCTCATACATAGAGTTGACCGTAAACAAGCCAGTAGGTGTGAGATTCCAGACAAAACGGTCATTTTCTTCATTCAAGTTTACCATCATCAATTTGCGACTTAGTTGTAACCAAGAGGTCCATCTGTTACCATTCAACACCCGTCGGAAACTAATATTCAGAGGAGTTTGGGCTAACACATGGGCTACTGTTACATTTTTATGATGAACAATATTATGTAAAGACGAATATTGTTGAGCTAAAGACACATTTCCTAACCATGTATCTTCCCAGAAATGTGTACCCGTCACACTTCCCACTTTAAAATATCCTCTAGAAAGAAAATCTTCCTTAACTCACATCAACCCCTTCCACAAAGGAGAATCGGTAGGCTTAGCCGGTACCTCAGCTAAGTTTTTTTTTAAGTATTTGGTTTGTAGCAATTCTTGCCACACCCCGTCCTCATTCAGAAGTTTAAAAAACCATTTGCTCAATAAACATCTGTTTTTGATTTCGAGAACCTCAATACCTAAGCCCCATTGATCCTTAGGCCGACATACAATATTCCATTTGGTAAGTCTATATTTGTTCATCAGACTGCCAAAAGAATCTAGATCCGTAGAAGTCCAAACGTTTCCTTACCCCAACATGTATTTGTAGGAAAGTCAACATAAACATCGGTAAACTAGTTAATACTGAATTGATAAGGACTAACCTATCACCATATGATAGTAATTTCCCTTTCCAACATCCCAACTTGCTCTCAAATCGGGTTTCCACCAGATACCATTTGAGCTTCCTATAATGGATAGGAATCCCCAAGTATCTAAAGGGGAGTGAACCAGCGTCACATCCAAAGATATGTCTGTACTGAACCTCCTCCTCCTTGGATTATTCAAAATAAAAAATCTCGCTCTGGTGAAAATTAATTTTTAACCCCGAAAGCTCTTCAAAAAGACATAAAATTAGTTTCATATTAACCGCTTTTTGTAAATCATGTTCTAAAAACAGAATCGTGTCATCAACATATTGTAGTATAGAGATACCACCCTCAACAAGATGAGGAATAAGTTCTCTTACTTGACCATCCTCTTTTGCACGTTCAATTAAGATATCAAGCATGTCAACTATAATATTAAATAGCATTGGTGACAGATGATCCCCTTGACGCAATCCTTTTCTCGACAGAAAGTAATGACCAATGTCATCATTAACCTTGACACCCACACTCCCCCCTTGAACAAACTGCTGAACTATTCGACTCCACTCTGGAGCAAAACCCTTCATTCTCAGAGTTTGTTGCAAAAAGGGCCATTTCACTTTATCATACGCCTTTTCGAAATTAATTTTAAACAAAACCCCGTCCAATTTCTTACTGTGTAACTCATGGATTGTTTCATGAAGAATGATCACTCCTTCCAAAATATTCTTGCCTGGCATAAAAGTTGATTGTGTTGGTTTTAAAATTCTACTGTAGTCCGGTACATATAGCTCAATGATTTGCATACCATCTGTAATGTTTGCATGTTAATTAGTTTGCATCATAGGTAGTGCGTACCTGAATGATTCTATTGGTTCGCAAAGAAATAAAAACAAATTAGAAGCATTTCTTATAAGAACGAGCGAATCACAATAAGATCGACGCTGAATGGGGTTCCTATTAGTGTGTTCTTAGTCAGCACGTACGTAGCCGACTTAGCACCACACCTGTTTAGTCGTCTACATACAGCTCCAACTGAAAGCCAAATGATATTATCGCGATCTAAGTACTTCGTCGGTGAACACATGACATCTCTCCAAATACAAATTCTAGAGATCTCGAGAGAGTGCAGATGGTTAATTTACCAACACAAACAGTTTGATTTTTTTCCATAGTTTAGTTAGGGACGGGTTTTGAGTGATTCCACACGAAACGTACTTTACATTAAAAATGGTGATCTTTTAACATAGTACTCCCCACTTGCTAACTGATAGGAGTATCATGTAAAAATGATGACAAGCAGGGAAGGCTGCGTGACAACACTTGAGGAGAAGAGAACAAAAGAGAAGTCCTGCGAGTGAGATTGGGTGGAACCCGACGGATGTTAAGCTGCGTGCCGGGCTTGTTTTGTTTAGTGTTTCCAAGGAAGAAGATGTCGAGATGCCGAGCACACACAACTATTCCTCGCTCTTTGCGTCGATTAGATTAAGCAGTATCGGTCACACACAGCGGTTGTTGGAGAAAGGGAAAAAGAAATCTCAAAGCTATCTTTTGCATCAAGGTAAAAATCTCGGCTTTCAGGATCAGAATCGTTTTCCCGACCGAGGAGAGATATGCGTTGCTCGAGCTTCACGTGAGCCTCAAAATGCCCAGTGCGTAACTTCAACGGTACATGGTGAAGATTTTTGCTGCTGATCAATGCTGATACGGTAAATCGGTAAAACTGTAGTGCCGATGTCTTACTGCGTAGTAAAACTTTGAAAAGGAATGTGTTGGATTATATTGCATGGCCTTAGGGCATCTCCAGCGGCGCGACGCAAATAGTCGCTGAGCGACCATTTTCGTCCGTCGTGACCGGAAATGCGTCTACACCTCTCGGCAGCGAGCAGTGGCAGGCGTCCGCGGAGACGCAAACCTGGCCCAAATATGCGCCGGATGTCTTTGCGGACATTCGCGGACGCCGAAAGTGTACGCCGTATCCGGCGGACGTTCGTCGGGCCCGGCGCGCCACACCGATGCGTCTTCTCAAACGCCGGCGCCAGCGCCGCGGCAGTGCGCCACGTTAATGGCAATGCCTCGGGCCGAGCGGCCGCAGCCCACCTCCGTCACCACGTTAATGGCGTCGCCACGCGTTCCGCGGCCACCGCATGCCTCCGGCCTATATAAAGAGGGCGCGTTCTTCTTCCTCATCCACTCCTCCAGAAACCCTAGCCGCCACAAAGCTCCGCGTTCCGCCGACTAGGTGTTCTGCGACGCCTTGCCCGAGGAAGACCATGGCGGGTCCCGGTGGGGCGAGGCGGTCGAGGCCGCGACCCTGGCGCCCCGGGACGGGCAGGGGCCGCCGTGGTGGAGCCTAAGGCCCCACGCTCGCCGTCGCCTCGCCCTCTTCGTCTTCCTCCGACGTGGAGGAACGCTCGAGTTCTCCTCCGTATCGACGACGACCGCTCGGCATCAAGCATCCGGACAAGTTCGCCGAGTTCGTCGATGGCGTCGAGCCGGCATTTGCACGCTACGGAGGCCAGCAACTCCCTGGACCGTCGAGGTCCTATTCGACGGCGGGCAAGATGTACCTGCACCGGGTGGGGCAAGTTCGCCGTGAATTGGTGCTCGAGCCCGGCTGCCAGCTCACCTTCCTCTACTAGGGAGACGGTGAGATGGTCGTCAAGGTCTTCGACACGACCGCGCGCACTACCACATCGGCGAATCCGTGTCGGACTCCGATAGTTAGACCGTAGAGTGTTCTTTCTTTGCAGCGAATCGCTACGGTCGGCGAAGCCGTAGTGGAAGGTTTGTCTGTTCTTCCTCGGTAGAACCAACAAGGGCACCGTCAATCCTCCCGCTGGATTTTCCAGTTTGGGTGACTGGGTGTGCCTCGAATGTTCTTTTTTGGCAGCGAACATACGGAAATCAACACAACTGGTTTCTATTTTTAAAATATTTATATTTGTGTCCACCATGGTACAAACTATGTATTAGTTTGTGTAACCATGTTCCAAACTATGTATTAGTTTGTGTAAAATAATCTTCCAATTTGTAATATTTGAAACTATGTTCAAATGAAAAAGAGAAAAACAAAAAAACAAAAATGCGTCGGCAGCTGGACCCAAGACGAACGGACGCGCGGACGAAAACGGTCATTTGAGCGTCCACTGCGCGACCCAAACGGACGCGCGCGGATAATAAAATACGTCGCACCGCAGGAGATGCCCTTAGGTAAAAAAAGAAAGATACTGCAAGTTTCCCTGTTTCTTTAGAAAAGAGTTTTGCTGTCGTCCGTTAGTTTTGAAAATAATTAGAACATGTTTAATTGTATAATCAGCTTTATAGCTAGCATACACAATAGTTAGCTTAGCTATAAAGATACACCAGTTTATGAATACATAATACCACTCTCACTGAGTGCCTAAGAGTGTGTTTGGTGACCCGAGTCAACCCAGAAAATCTATTCTCATCCCACTTCTACCACCTGGGAGAGTGTTTGTTAGATCGGGTGGTCTCACCGAGCTAAACCCACCTCATACAAATAAAGGTTCTAAGCCTGGCCAAGTTGTGATGCCCAAATCGAGCTTCACAAACTAGCTTGGCTGAGACCATCCTGCAATTCTTCCGCTGGGGCCCGCAGCGCACCCCCAGACCCTAGCGCAGCCAGTTCATTTTCCCCCACACCCGCTCCCGCACCTGCTCCCTCTCCCACATAGCTCCCGCGCCTCTCCTACGGACGCTAGCCACCGCTGCCCCCCATGGCCGTCGACCGCCGCCGTACCTCCTACGGCCGTCGGCCGGCCACGCCCCCCATGGCCGCATCTCCCCAGACGCGTGGCCTCTCCCTGGTTGCACCCTTCCCCACGCGGGCCGCCGCCATTCCCCTTTTCCCGGGCGGACCGCCGCCTCTCCCTGGATGCTCGCCGGTGACCCGTTGGTCGAGAACCGGACCTCCTCGACGTGACCGGCCGCCCACCGCCGTGCAGTAGCTCCAACGGCCGCCGCCCCTCCCTAGTTCACCGCCGGTAGAGAAGCTCCAATGTCACGGACCCGATTGCTTTTCTCTTTCCTTTTTTGAGGGTCTTTTTGCTAAAAACTAGGACGATTTTGTAAAACTGCTACAATACATGCTCACCTCAGCACGAATGGTACCAAACAACATCTCATATGGGCATAGCTCAACACATACGCGGGTGCCAAACATGTGATGTGTCTCAACTCAACTTGGCTAGGGTCACCATGTATGATAAGAGAGAAAGACATTCTGAGTTGACCCGAGCTACCAAACACACCCTAGGAGGATGTGTTGTAGCTGGCTCTTAATCTAGAGCACTCTTCTTCTCGCTTTCCTCCTTTTCTCTCTTTCAACCTACCAAAAATATATCATTTTAATTCTTATAGCCTACTTATTAAATTATTTTATTGTACCTGCTATTACTAGAACTCATGAGTACAGTAAATCTTTACTAGAAGTACAATGGTAAATGAAGCTTCACTAGCTATTGGTATATGCCCCGGTACTAAAATAGGTGCGCTTTAGGGTTAGGTCCGCACAAATCCTAAGCCTAGAAGACATGATTAACAAGCATCCTATGGGACAGTGTTGATCCAGCTAAACCCTTTTTAACCCTACTTTGGGAAGTTGTTCTTCGCTGACCAAGAAATAATGCATGCGTATGCCGGGTGGAGGGGTTATGGGAATCTTGGTTTGTTTACACTTGGGGTTCTATGCTACTCCTCTACACGGTCCTCACGGCCGGGTGAGGGTTTGCGACCATGCGAAAGTGCAAGTGGCCAATAGTACAATGTCACGATTGTACACTGTTGAAATATGCGGTTGCTACTTGCTACTATAGCAAGAACTCCTACCGTACTACTAGTGGTATCAGGTGGCCTGTGGGACAGCATAGTTTCAACGTGGTACTACTCCCTACTTCCTAAATTAGGATGCATATAATATTTGGTTAAAATTATGTTTTAAAATTTAAGCAACTATATTCAAAAAAGTATCAACATCTATAATTCTAAATCCACATAATATGTAAGTAGATTGTATGAGTTCTAAAAATAATAACTTAAGATTATAAATATTAATACGTTTTCTATATAACTGATCAAACTTTGTGAAGTCTAATTTTATCAAAATATTATTGACATCCTATCTTAGGAAGGAGGGAGTACCTTCTAGCCATAAAACCATGTTAGCAGTGAGAGGTGTTTACCCTGGTTATTTGCTTAGTGTCATGTCTGAATCAGGGACATTATACAAGGTTTTTTTTTTTTTCGAGGATGACGGGGGGGAAAACCCCACCGTTTGTTATTCATATCTCGAAGCGGCTACGTAGCCAGTCTGTATGTACAACAAGGGGAAAACATGGGGGGGGGGGGTACAAAACCATCCAATCACTTATACAAGGTTTGCTTGGAAGATACTACCGTACCTCTGTGTGTGTGTGTGGATTTTGATCCCATCGCCCTACGTGAAAGAAAAGAACGCTATAGGAGTTGCGTGCACGAGGCACTAATTGTGCCTTTTCATATATACAACCTGGAGGGAGCCCTAGCTAGGATCGTCTCGTATGTGTAGATTAAACGCAGATTTAGTAGGAGTAGCACGGTTATCATGGCAGTTACTGTTAGCGTTAGACCTGGAGGGAGACATCTTCCTAGGTAATGGCATTACGCCAAACATCTCTCAATGTACCTTCCTGTTTATCCATGCACGCACACAATAGTATAAGTTTATTTTACTACTAGCTTCCATGCGGCATGCCTTGATAACACAATACTAAAGCCATTTTAGCTAAGCTAGTAACGGAGACCTGTTCCCGTAACCGAAAGTGTGGAACACTCCCAAGTGGCCAGGCTGTGATTGGTTTGACGTGTTCTTACAGCAACATTAGCTTTCTACAGAATGCATGTGATTGTGATTGGAAGATTGTCGCAAAGGCAGAGACGATAAAACACAAGAGGGCGTAGCTTCCATGGCTTGCCTTGAAAACACAATACTAAAGCAATCTTAGCTAAGCTAGTAACGGAGCCTGGTCCTGTACTGTAACCGACAAGTGTGGAACACTCCCAAGTGGCCAATCTGCGTTGATTACTTTGACGTGTTCTTACAGCAAAGTCAGCTTTCTACACAATGTGATTGAGACTGAAAGATTGGCCTAAATGCAGAGACGGAAAAATTACAAGAGGGTGTGTGTTTATGGGGCAGGAGTCCGCCGAAAATCACCGACCTCAACTGTATCCCACAGCTCGCCGCACCCCTCCCCCGTCAAGGTACCGAGTGCAATGAAGAAGACAAAGGTGTGACACCCCTGCCATCCCTCAACTTCGAGCACGGTATCCCCCAACTACCTTCGGCAGCGGGGACCGGGGGACTGACAGCGTGGCCAGGAACAACCGTGTGTGTGTGTGTCGGGGAGGGGGGGGGGACATGTGTACCGGCGACAAGGCCAATGGCAATGACGGATGGGAGGAGGGGTTTGGGGGACCGACGTGAGCTAGTGCTTCCCCGAGTCGCCCGCCATGGACGACATGAGGGCTAGAGTGGGTCTAAGGATTCAAGTGTACTTTATTGGATTCTATCCATCGGGTCATGAATCACATAAATTATTGGTTAGGCGATCATAATCATCTAGGTTGCTACCCTTTGCTTCGTGTACAAAATCGACATAAAGAAAACAAGGTACCGGGCGGTGGCGTACCCCGCCAAGAATAATTTAGAGAATTTACGATGGGCATCCAAATCTTCCCGCGATGTCAACACCCACTAGATTGCTACTCTAGATGTGTGTGAATAAGTGTAGTCTAACTCTTGTCCTAAGTTAATATAGTTTCACAATATATCAATTTAATATCACATAACAATTTGATTATACCATTGGTTAAGTTTAAGAATGTTTGACTTGGAACAAAATGTAGATGGTATTTGTGGACGTAGGGAGTATGTTCTGTTTATGGTGTCTTTATATGTTAGACCGGAGACGTGTTGCCTCCTTTTTGTGAGAAATTACGGAATATTATAAGATGCATACATAGTGGAAACACTGTGTTTCGGGTTGTTCATGTTGGCACTCCCTCTGTTTTCATTACCTCGTGTTCTAGGTTCACTTAAAGTTTGCGAATTTCGTCTGAAATTGTAGGAAGAAAATACTTAACATTTGCAATATAAAATCTATGGTATTGAAATTGTTATAAATCATATTTGTTATTATGAATGTTTATAGTTTTATTTGTACTTTTTTTTATCGAATTTTGCAAAGTTTAAGTTTGGCTAAACATGAAATGCGAGGCAAATAAAAACGAAGGGTACTGTTCATGTATGTATATTTCTCCACCGTCTGGGTTGCTTCGTAGTACGTACTTTTTAAAAAAAAAACGGAGGCAAAAGCTTTGCCTCATCCATTAATTAAGCACAAGGTGTCCGATTTTTAGGAAAAAATCGGGCAAAAACCTACAAAGACAGGGCCAAGCCCACACCCCACCCACACGACGCCACGAAGGCACACCGAGCCACCCTGGCTACCCACATAAGCTACACAAACGCGAAGCTCGAGTTGGCCTATGCCAAACAGATGGCTCCCCAAGAAAAGGCCGGTAGCTCCGATTCTGACGACGAGCCGCGGAGAGGAGATGCACAAGACCTGCGCCGAAAAGGACCTTCACCGTCGAACCGCCCCTCGAAGGTCATCGTACACCACCCAAAGGCAGCTTCGACTTCACAGCAAGAGGAGGCCAACCTGAAGACATTCGGACACGCCGGGACGGAGCCGACTAACACGGTCTTGCAGCAACCAAACCATGCTCAACGCCATTGTCGTTGCCGCCCAAGCCCACCGTCGAGAGACACCTTATCGCCCAAGCGACCCAAGGTCAAGCACCCTCGAAGATGACGAACATTCGGAGCCGCCGCTCCGTCATAACGCTGCTCCGTCGCGCCCTGCGCGTCCACCAAGACCACCACCTTCCGGGGCCGCCGCCCGACGTACCATCTCGCTCTCGAGCTGCGACGCCGACGACCGTCCCGCAACCCGCACAGGCAAAAGGCCGCCCACGGGCATCACACCAACTCATCCGGGCCGCCGCCCCGACATAACGTCCGACCGTCCCCTCTAGGACGCGTCCGACCAAGCCGACTGCCCTACTGCCCACGCAGCCAGGGTCGCCACCCAAGCCGTGACAAGCCGCATCCCTGCACCATAGAGATGCTGCCGCACCGCCTTCCGGGGCCGCCGCCCCGGCTCACAGCCACCTACCCGAGGCCGCCGCCCGGCATCCTCCAACACAGACGGTAAGGCAACACAGTCCGGCAAACAAACCACCCTCGCCGAGTGAAGTTCTCGCCCTCCAAAGACGACGCCTCCAAGAAGGGAAGCGACGAAACCGCCGCCGTCGCCCGCTCCGGCCGAGGCAAGAGCTTGGATTTTCACCCGGAGGGCACGAATCCTCGAAGGCAGGAGAGGTGGAAGCTCCACGACGATGCCTCCAAAAAGGGGAACGGCGCCCTGAGGCGTCGCCATCGCCGGCGCCGACCAAGTCGGGCAGAGCTCGCCGGAGCAAGCACCCTCCCGCCGAGGCTTCCTTCACCGGCAGGGAAGCCGAGCACGCCATCATGCGCGCCAGCATCGTCAACCACCTCGCCCACCATGACACCGCCGCTGCCCGGGGCCTCCGCCCCGGCACACTGATACGTCTCCGACGTATCGATAATTTCTTATGTTCCATGCTACTTTATTGATGATACCTACATGTTTATACACATTATATGTCATATTTATGCGTTTTCCGGAACTAACCTATTGACGAGATGCCGAAGTGCAGTTCATGTTTTCTGCTGTTTTTGGTTTCGAAATCCTAGTAACGAAATATTCTCGAATTGGACGAAATCAACGCCCAGGTTCCTATTTTGCAGGAAGCATCCAGAACACCGAGTCGCCGGGGGGGCCACAAGGCCCCAGATGATAGGCCGACGCGGCCCAGGCCCTGGCCGCGCCGCCTTATGGTGTCGTCGCCCCTTCGACCCTCCGAGGCTGCCCTTTCGCCTATATAAGGTCCCTGACCTAAAAACCCCAGACGAATAAGCCACGGTACGAGAAAAGTTCCAGAGTCGCCGCCATCGCGAAGCCAAGATCTGGGGGACAGGATTTCGCCGGGACGGGGAAGTGCCCCAAGGCTTCTCCATCGACACCGCTGCCATCTCCGCCATCTTCATCACCACTGCTTCCATGAGGAGGAGTAGTTCTCCATCGAGGCTCGGGGCTGTACCGGTAGCTATGTGGTTCATCTCTCTCCTATGTACTTCAATACAATAATCTCATGAGCTGCCTTACATGATTGAGATTCATATGATGATGCTTGTAATCTAGATGTCATTATGCTAGTCAAGTGGGTTTTACTTATGTGATCTCCGGAGACTCCTTGTCCCACGTGTGTAAAGGTGACAGTGTGTGCACCGTGTGGGTCTCTTAGGCTATATTTCACAGAATACTTATTCACTGTTACGAATGGCGTAGTGAAGTGCTTATTTATATCTCTTTATGATTGCAATGTGTTTTGTATCACAATTTATCTATATGCTACTCTAGTGATGTTATTAAAGTAGTTTATTCCTCCTGCACGGTGTAATGGTGACAGTGTGTGCATCCGTGTTAGTACTTGGCGTAGGCTATGATTATGATCTCTTGTAGATTATGAAGTTAACTATTGCTATGATGGTATTGATGTGATCTATTCCTCCTACATGGTGTGAAGGTGACAGTGTGCATGCTATGTTAGTACTTGGTTTAGTCGTGTCGATCTTTCATGCACTCTAAGGTTATTCAAATATGAACATTGAATTGTGGAGCTTGTTAACTCGGCATTGAGGGTTCGTGTAATCCTACGCAATGTGTTCATCATCCAACAAGAGAGTGTAGAGTATGCATCTATCTCTTATGTGATCAAAGTTGAGAGTGTCCACTAGTGAAAGTCTAATCCCTAGGCCTTGTTCCTAAATACGCTATCGCTTGTTTCTGTTTTCTGCGTTACTACGCTGCGTTACTACACTTGTTTACTTTCTACAATATTACTACCATCAACGTTGATACTTCTTCTGCCGTACCACTGCTCATATTCATTCATACCACTTGTATTTCACTATCTCTTCGCCGAACTAGTGCACCTATTAGGTGTGTTGGGGACACAAGAGACTTCTTGCTTTGTGGTTGCGGGGTTGCATGAGAGGGATATCTTTGACCTCTTCCTCCACGAGTTCGATAAACCTTGGGTGATCCACTTAAGGGAAAACTTGCTTGATGTTCTACAAACCTCTGCTCTTGGAGGCCCAACACTGTCTACAAGAAGCGTGAGTAGACATCAAGCTATTTTTGTGGCAGGGAGGGAAGGTAAAAGGTACTCACACTCCCGATCTGCTATTAAGCTATTTTCCGGCGCCGTTGTAAGTACTCGAAGCTATTTCCTTTAGATCCTGCAATTGCATCTTTTGGTTTCTTGTTTACACTAGTTAGGCATAATGGAAAGTAACAATGAGCTTCTTATTCTATTTCCTGAGTTAAGACATGGATTGTTTGCTGCGAAAATTAAAAAACCTATGAACACCATTGTTGCTAATGATATGGAAAATTCTAAGCTTGGGGAAGCTGGCTTTGATGAGCATGATATTTTTAGTCCCCCAAGCATTGAGGAGAAAATTTTCTTTGATGATACTTTGCCTCCTATTTATGATGATTATAATGATATTGGTCTTTTGGTGCCGCCTACTATGGAGAGTGAATTTTATTTTGATTATACTATGCCTCCTACACTTGATAATAATGATAGCTACTTTGTTGAATTTGCTCCACTACAACTAATAAAATTGATTATGCTTATGTGGAGAGTAATAATTTTATGCATGAGGCTCATGACAAGAATGTTGTATGTGATAGTTATATTGTTGAGTTTGTTCATGATGCTACTGAAAGTTATTATGAGAGAGGGAAACATGGTTATATGCATCTTAATAATATTAAGTTTCCCCTCTTTATGTTGAGAATCTTGAAATTGCGCTTGTGTTGCCTTCCTATGCTTGTCACTTTGTCCTTCATGAACTTGTTTATTTACAAGATTCCTATGCATAGGAAGCATGTTAGACTTAAATGTGTTTTGAATTTGCTTCTTGATGCTCTCTTTTGCTTCAAATACTATTTCTTGCGAGTGCATCATTAAAACTGCTGAGCCCATCTTAATGGCTATAAAGAAAGAACTTCTTGGGAGATAACCCATGTGTTTTTACTACAGTACTTTGTTTTATATTTGTGTCTTGAAGTTGTTTACTACTGTAGCAACCTCTCCTTATCTTAGTTTTGTTGCATTGTTGCCAAGTAAAGTCTCTATGGTAAAGTTGATGCTAGATTTGGATTGCTGCGCAGAAACAGCATTGCTGTCTGTCACGAATCTGGGCCTAATTCTCTGTAGGTAACTCAGAAAATTATGCCAATTTACGTGAGTGATCCTCAGATATGTACGCAACTTTCATTAGTTTTGAGTTTTTCCGTTTGAGAAAGTCTGGTGCCATTTTAAAATTCGTCTTTACGGACTGTTCTGTTTTTGACAGATTCTGCCTTTTATTTCGCATTGCTTTTGCTTTGTTGAATGGGTTTCTTTGTACCATTAACTTTCAGAAGTTTTGTGCAATGTCCAGAAGTGTTAAGAATGATTGTGTCACCTCTGAACATGTGAATTTTTGATTATGCACTAACCCTCTAATGAGTTTGCTTGAAGTTTGGTGTGGCAGAAGTTTTCAAGGGTCAAGAGAGGAGTATGATATACTATGATCAAGAGGAGTGAAAGCTCTAAGCTTGGGGATGCCCGTGGTTCACCCCTGCATATTCTAAGAAGACTCAAGCGTCTAAGGGGATGCCCGAGGCATCCCTTCTTCATCGACAAAGTATCAGGTTCCTTCTCTTGAAACTATATTTTTATTCGGTCACATCTTATGTACTTTACTTGGAGCGTCGTGTGTGCTTTTATTTTTGTTTTGTTATCTTAGTTCTCTAAATAAGTTCATCCTTGTGTGGGAGAGAGACACGCTCCGCTGGTTCGTATGAACACATGTGTTCTTAGCTCATAATATTCATGGCGAAGTTTCCTCTTTGTTAAATTGTTATATGGTTGGAATTGGAAAAATGCTACATGTAGTAATTGGTAAAATGTCTTGGATAATGTGATACTTGGCAATTGTTGTGCTCATGTTTAAGCTCTTGCATCATATACTTTGCACCCATTAATGGAGAAATACATAGAGCTTCGTAAAATCTGATTTGCATATTTGGTCTCTCTAAGGTCTAGATAATTCCAGTATTGAGTTTTGAACAACAAGACGGTGTAAAGTCTTATAATGTTTACAATATGTCTTTTATGTGAGTTTTGCTGCACCGGTTCATCCTTGTGTTTGTTTCAAATAACCTTGCTAGCCTAAACCTTGTATCGAGAGGGAATACTTCTCATGCATCCAAAATCCTTGAGCCAACCACTATGCCATTTGTGTCCACCATACCTACCTACTACATGGTATTTCTCCGCCATTCCAAAGTAAATTGCTTGAGTGCTATCTTTAAACAATTCAAAAGTTATTACCTCTTATTTGTGTCATTGTTTTATAGCTCATGAGGAAGTATGTGGTGTTTTATCTTTCAATCTTGTTGGGCAACTTTCACCAATGGACTAGTGGCTTCATCCGCTTATCCAGTAATTTTAAAAAGAGCTGGCAATGGGATTCCCAGTCCCAAATTAATTAACAAAAATAGACACTCCTCCATGGTATGTGATTGTTGGACGGCACCCGAAGGATTCGGTTAGCCATGGCTTGAGAAAGCAAAGGTGGGGAGGAGTGTCATCTAAATAAAACTAAAATAAAAAGGCACTCCTTCATGGTATGAGATTGTTAGGCACCCGAGGATTCGGTTAGCCATGGTTTGTGAAAGAAAGGTTGGAAGGAGTGCCACCCAAAAATAAAATAAAATGGGGACGCTCTTTGAAGGTTTGTCTGGCAAGGGGGTTAGAGTACCCATACCATTCGTTGACAACAACAAACACCTCTCAAAACTTTATTTTTATGCTCTCTTTATGTTTTCAAAATAAAAGCTCTAGCACAAATATAGCAATCGATGTTTTCCTCTTTAAAGGACCTTTCTTTTACTTTTATTGTTGAGTCAGTTTACCTATCTCTCTCCACCTTAAGAAGCAAACACTTGTGTGGTGTGCATTGATTCCTACATACTTGCATATTGCACTTGTTATATTACTTTACATTGATAATATCATGAGATATACATGTTATAAGTTGAAAGCAACGCTGAAACTTAATCTTCCTTTGTGTTGCTTCAATACCTTTACTTTGAATTATTGCTTTTGAGCTAACTCTTATGCAAGACTTATTGATGCTTGTCTTGAAGTACTATTCATGAAAAGTCTTTGCTTTATGATTCACTTGTTTACTCATGTCATTACCATTGTTTTGATCGCTGCATTTATTACATATGTTTACAAATAGTATGATCAAGGTTATGATGGCATGTCACTTCAATTATCTTTGTTATCGTTTGCTGGAATGAGCGAAACTAAGCAGGATCTTGATCGTCTCAGACGTATCGATAATTTCTTATGTTCCATGCTACTTTATTGATGATACATACATGTTTTATACATTATATGTCATATTTATGCGTTTTCCGGCACTAACCTATTGACGAGATGTCGAAGTGCCAGTTCATGTTTTCTCGCTGTTTTTGGTTTCGAAATCCTAGTAACGAAATATTCTCGGAATTGGACGAAATCAACGCCCAGGTTCCTATTTTGCCCGGAAGCATCGGGAACCCGAGAGTCGCCGGAGGGCCACACAGGCCCCATATGATAGCGGGCGGCCAGGCCGTGTGCGTATAATTATGCGTCGCCCTTCGACCTCCCGAGGCCTGCCCTTTCGCCTATATAAGGTCCCTGACTAAAAACCCCAGTGATAAACAAAGCCGACGAAAAGTTCCGAGTCCGCCATCGCCGCCATGCGGGGACAAGATGTTCTCGGAACAGACGCCTTTTCGGGGAAGTGCCCGGAAGGCTTCTCCATACAACATCAACTGCGACACGCCATTCTTCATCATCTGCTGCCCCATGAGGAGGAGTAGTTCTCCATCGAGGCTCGGGGTCCAGGTAGCTATGTGGTTCATCTCTCTCCTATGTACTTCAATACAATAATCTCATGAGCTGCCTTACATGATTGAGATTCATATGATGATTCTTGTAATCTAGATGTCATTATGCTAGTCAAGTGGGTTTTACTTATGTGATCTCGGGAGACTCCTTGTCCCACGTGTGTAAAGGTGACAGTGTGTGCAGGTGTGGGTCTCTTAGGCTATATTTCATGAAGTACTTCACTGTTACGAATGGCGTAGTGAAGTGCTTATTTATATCTCTTTATGATTGCAATGTGTTTTGTATCACAATTTATCTATATGCTCTCTAGTGATGTTATTAAAGTAGTTTATTCCTCTTGCATGGTGTAATGGTGACATGTGTGCATCCGTGTTAGTACTTGGCGTGAGCTATGATTATGATCTCTTGTAGATTATGAAGTTAACTATTGCTATGATGGTATTGATGTGATCTATTCCTCCTACATGGTGTGAAGGTGACAGTGTGCATGCTATGTTAGTACTTGGTTTAGTCGTGTGTCGATCTTTCATGCACTCTAAGGTTATTTAAATATGAACATTGAATTGTGGAGCTTGTTAACTCCGGCATTGAGGGTTAATGTAATCCTATAATGTGTTCATCATCCAACAAGAGAGTGTAGAGTATGCATTTATCTATTCTGTTATGTGATCAAAGTTGAGAGTGTCCACTAGTGAAAGTCTAATCCCTAGGCCTTGTTCCTAAATACTGCTATCGCTGCTTGTTTATCGTTTTACATGCGTTACTACTGCTGCGTTACTACTTTTTGTTTACTTCCTACAATATTACTACCATCAATTGCACGCCGCAAGCTATTTTTCTGGCGCCGTACTACTGCTCATATTCATTCATACCACTTGTATTTCACTATCTCTTCGCCGAACTAGTGCACCTATTAGGTGTGTTGGGGACACAAGAGACTTCTTGCTTTGTGGTTGCGGGGTTGCATGAGAGGGATATCTTTGACCTCTTCCTCACTGAGTTCGATAAACCTTGGGTGATCCACTTAAGGGAAAACTTGCTGTCGTTACAAAACTGCTCTTGGAGGCCAACACTGCGTACAAGAAAGAAGCGTGAGTAGACATCACACACCACCACCAACCAGCGGCAGCCGACCTGCACAACCTCGGCCAGAGGCCCTCGCTGGCCAGCACCTCACCGCCACAACCCCCAGGCCTCCCGCGGCCAAGCTGGCCCGCAAGGCCCAGATCTGGCCCGGCCGAGCCCGACCACACACGGCGCCGCTGCGCCCTGCCACACCCGCACAGCCTCCTCGTGCAGCCCGTAGCCAGCAGTGCCGCCGCGCCCGTCGCACGCCGCCATGCCCGTCGCCCACTGCATCCCGCCGCCCGCGGTTCCCCCAATCCGCGAGCTAGCCTCCGCCGGCCGGAGAGAGAACGGGTCCTGCCGCCGCCGCTCCGCGCGGGCTTTGCCCGGCGGAGACCACCGGCGACGGCAGGGGAGGAGGGGGCGGAGGGGGGAGGGGTGGTTGCCGGCGGTTGGTGTCGCCGCCCGTGTCGCCCAGGGGAGGAGCGCCGCGGGGGCCGTTTTAGTACGTACTTTTGGAATAGTTGGAATTGAAGCCGGCCTGTCATGAGTTTGGCTGCATGATGCGTGCTGCAAACCGTGCGCAAGGTGGCAGGAGGGAGCGTTTGTCGCTGGTACTACATTCATGTGGGTGTCCCCGATCCGGCAGCACGCACTACATTCATGTGGGTGTCCCCGATCCGGCAGCACGCACGTATGTTAGGCATCGGCCCGTAGGCCGCTAGTAACGAATGGATAGACGTATCGTGCCAGAGACCCACCTTCACCCCGCAGGAGCTGGATGACGTGTTCGCTAGCATGAAACTCGATTCCGCCCCGGCCCCAATGGCCTTTTGGTGGCCTTTATTAAGAAATTTTGGAAAATTCTTAAAGGCCCTATTCTGGCAATTCTTAGCGAGTTCATTCTAAGGAGGACATCGCTTGTTTGAACTGCGGCATTATTTCACTTATGCCTGAGGTCAAAGAGGCCGACACAATCAAGCAGTTGAGGCTGATTGTCGTTAATAACATAATCTTTAAATTTATTGCAAAGGCTTATGCTACGAAGATATCCCCGATTGCCCATAGCCCATAGGACCGTAGACCGCAGTCATACGACTTTCATCAAGCGCCGATGCCTGCAAGGGAGAGTGCCGGCCACCATTTTTGGCGCTCTCCCATATAGACCAAAAATCGGTAACATTGGAGCCCATTTAAGGACGGCGAGTGGAAATGCTCTTATAGGTGGGAAACCATCAAACGGAGACCGAGCTACACATAGCCCTTTATTTCCAGACACTCAGATTTCGTATTTCATAATTTTGAAAAATCCGAATCAAAATTCTAGAGATAACCAATGATGTATACTGCAGTGGTGTATAATCTGAATACAAACTAATTTATATTCTCGGCTACACAAAAATAACAAATTCTGATAAATTTATAGTAAATTATACACATTTCAAGACTACTAATTTTGTCAATTTCATGTAGCCTATAATACAACTCAGTTTACATCAAGATTGTGCACCATTTATAGCATATATCATTGGCTACCTCTAGAATTTTGTTTCAATTTTTTAAATTTTAAAATACAAATTTAAGTTTTTAAATATAAAGAGATACATGTAGCTCGGCCTGTAAAACGCCGCACTATAAAATCTTTATAGGTGCGTCTTGTCTTGTCGGCCAACTCGTAGGCAGACTACACCAATGCTATTTAGCTTGGTGTGAGTTGCGCTTGCACGGGCCTTGCTGGCCCTGCCTGCGTGTCCATTCGTGATAGCCACAGAAAAATAAACGCGATGGCTACGTGCAAGGATGCTGTCGCTGTGGACCACTGCATGCATGCACGCACGCACGCACCAACAACTTATTTTCATTTTCTTTGGGGCCCCCGGCTCGAGTCTATTATTTTCGACTCTCTTTTTTACTATCTGTATGTGGCATAGAGGAAGAGCTATGCGTTCGAGCATGCTAGCACGGAACGAATCTCGTCACATTCCTGTGCAAAAATCGCGTCTGGGCACGTTCCTTCACATTTTGTACGCCGAACAGGGACGCGTACACATATATGGCAGTTTCCTGGTGGCCGACGCGATTAAAGACGGACCTCCCCTGCTGCCATCGACGTGACGTCCCGTCCACACTCTAAGACGAGAGCGCGCGTTCACAGCCATCGACATCACATCTATGTTGTGAGTAAACATAGAAGGACTAGATGTACATCTAAGATTCTTTTTCAGAATTTTTTAAAATTTGGAATAAACATGAAATGCACTTTTTTAATAGTGAACCTACGAGGAGACTGCATATATGGAACATGGGGGCATATGAACCCACTTTTTAAAAAGTTCCTTTTGTGATGTCAAAACATGTTTTAAAAATCGAAACACAAAATGATTTCCCAGATGATCTCAAATATATACTCTGTGGACATGAGTTTTGGTGTGAAAAAATCTTTTATTTGTCGCCGACAAAAAAATTGAAATTTTGAAGTTTTATAGCAGTATATATGTGGCGTATTTTGTCTTTTTTAGATTCTGAAATAAAAAGTGGTTTCTCCGTAAGCTTTCTACGCACACATGGAACATGCGTACGTACCCGAATATTTTTATTTCAGAATTTTTTAACATTTGAAAAATGCATTTCCAACTAGGGTTCACATGCATCCAGGTTCAAACCGGACTTTTCCACCTACGAGCCAAAACATCACATCCATCAACTATGCCACTTCTCTCCCTATCTCTCTTCTGCCGATGACATTTTTAAGAGCATCTCAAGCCGCGTCCCCCAAACCGTTCGCCAAACCGCGCCGAATTGAGCGTTTGTTTTTATTAAATGCAGCGTTTGGAAACGTCGCTCCCCGGCCAGCGTCCCCAAGCGTATCCCTGACCCATTTAAAATATTTTTAACACATAAACCATTTATCAAATGTAGCATATGAATAAAAATGTTTCTGAGGATTGTTTTCAAATTAAATTACAAAAAACAATAAAACAAGTAATCAAATATAATAAATAGGGCTAGATGCTACATCAAGGTGCCCGCGGTATTTCCTTTGATCCTCCACAAAATGCTCAACGAGATCAGCTTGAACTTGATCATGGTTTGTGCTGTCCACAGAATCTCTGCGTGCATGGCGAGAAAATCAGCAAAATCTCCAGGCAACTCATGATAACAGCCACAAGATGACCCTGGCACTCATAGGGACCAACATGTGTTCTGGCATGATTCTTTCCGCTTACTCACGATGATCATGTTGTGCATAATCAAGCTTGCATCACCTCCCACATTTGGTCGTGAGACGAGCTTAGAGCAGGACAATGGCAAATTTTGCTTGAAGCACACCAAATGCCGCTTCGACATCCTTCTTGCAAGCCTCTTGCTGCTGAGCAAATCAAGCTTGGAACCACGATGGATTCGATGTTGTTTGACAAAGTGGCCCATTTTGGATATATACCATCGGCTAGATAATAGCCTTTGGTATATTGGTGGCCATTGATCTCATAGTTGCGGTGGGGTGGGAGGTCCACTAGTTTGCTGAACACTGGAGACCGCTGCAATGCGTTGATGTCATTGTGTGATCCCGCCATGCCAAAGAAGAATGCCAAATCCACGGGTCATAATCTGCCACGGCTTCAACACCACACTGCAATATCCATGGCGCCCTTTGTATATACCTTGCCAAAGCAAGCGGGCAGTTCTTCCATACCCACTTGCATATGTCCGATGATCCACAGGTCATAATCTGGCAGCATTTTGTGCCATGATCCTTGCAGTCTCTTCCTCAGTTGGCCCTCTCACGTGAAGTATTTTCAAACTTTCCCACCCACGGCTCGGGAAAACTTGTACATGCACTCAATGGCGGGTAGAATCACTCATGCGGAGGTAGTCGTCCTATGTATATCGGCAGGTGCTCGGTATGCAAGCATCCTCATGGCGTGGTGCACTTGGACGGGCAGGGCGAGAGCACCTCGATACCGACTTGAGCTTGAAGTGAGGTGGGAACTCTCGAAACGCCGTGGAGGATATTCATGAACAGCCCCTTGCTCATCCTGTACCCGCGCCATAGAAAATTGTCGGCATGTGTTGCCGTCGTGAAGCGAGTGGATTGTCAGCATGGCATGCCTCTGCTTGCAGGAACTGACTTCCTGCTTCGACCTTGATCCTCCGCGGCCGCGTCCTCTTCATCTTCACCACGCCCTACTGCATGTTCTGGAGGGACGCGATGATCGACAAATGCTCCAGAATGTCGTCGCCGAAGGCTTGCTCGTCCTCCATCATTTGGACGATCACCTCGTACTCGCTATTCATATCTGAAGCAAAACAAATCGTTAAAATTCATCCGCGGTAGAGGAGGCAACGAACATCGACCTGTCGCGCCTACCAGACAAGCCGACGACACCTTCTGTGTGCGGAGGAGGAGCGGATTTGCCGGCGCATTCTAGGACGCGTTGGCAAAGTGGCGGCGGCGAAAAGGACGACGAGGGAGCCAGCCGTCATGATGGTGCCCGACTCAGGAGAGATTGGGCATCGAGACGGCTGGCAAATCGAGGAGTGGGAGGCCAGCAGAGGGGAAGGAAGAGGACGAGCGAGAAAGAGCGCGAACCAACGGTTTTATGCAAATGATCGCCAGGCATGTGAGCCCGCCTGCGCTTTCGTTGTGTCAGAAGTCCCGGAGCGTCACGTAAGACGGGGGCAGACTCAGACGCCCGGACACACCGTATCGGGCACGCAGGACAAAAATGGGCTTTGGGAACGCGGTTAAGCCCTTCTTTGTCCGGCGCGCCCCAAATCCCTTTGGGGGACGCTTTGGAGGACGCGCCTGGAGATGCTCTAACCCTTCTTTATTACATTGCCTGAGGTCCGACCATCGGTTAGCATCTATCTGGCATGTGGAGGGGTATGCCACGTGACTGGAAAATAAACCGTCACTATAGGAAACAGTCGAGGGGCCAACAGATGGCAGCCGGTCGCACAGACAATTTTACCGTCGGCACCTTGCCGTCAGCATGATAATGTCTCGACATAGGTTTGTTGGCCGTCAACACAGCAGTCGGCCCCACGAAATTGCCGCACCGTCGACACAGTGTTGTTAGGCTCGCGAGAGGCCTAACGGCCGTTAGCCAAGGAAGGATGTTGTGAGGAGCGGCCGCCGGTAGGCTGCCACACGTCCAAACAGTGTGTGTTGTGCCGACGGTAATGCTGCCGGTATAGACTCATCGGCACAGCAGCTGTCCCATGCCGTCCCCGCGCCCAAAAAACTCTGATAAAAATCGTGAGCAAAAAAATGGCGCAGCAGTAAGTCGAGTCACCGTCAACAAATGACGGACCTACCACACAGTCGGTTAATGCTACGCTTGGGTGCTACGTTGTTCATGGTGCTCCATGAAGTCGCCTTGCATGTAGTGCTTGAATCCTTTGAGAGAAGTGACCTCTTATGGCTGACTCTTTTTAACTACATGGCCATTTGCCAAATTTTAAACTACTTCGCGCTTCTTAATTTTTTTAAAATTTCTAGGGTTTTTCTTGGTCACGCCATATTGGATGACTTAACTAAGCACATGGTACGTTGTTTGGGCTGTTTTTTTATTAAACGGAGGTAAAAGCTTTGCCCGTCCATTAATTAAAAAGAAAGTGCCTACTTTTTAAAAGAAAATCGGGCGAAAACCTACAACAACAGGGCCACGCCACCCAAACACTGTCCACCCATGAACAACATGGTTGCACGCCTGCACCCACACATGCCAACACAAAGATCACAAAGCCACACTAACACTCCATACACGACACACCAACACCGCGCCGACAACCCTACAAGGGCAAAGGGGGGCAACCATCAATCAACCACAAATGTCTTTCTTGTACCACTCCTCTTCTTGCTTCTACACTCAGTTTGGGCTAGCACCATCACTCTTGGACATAAACTCACACCCAGGGTAGGCAGCAGCCAAGGTGGCGAAGAAAACACAGATCTCCCTGGCAACAAAAGCTCCGGGCACAGGTGACAATACTCCTGACTTAGCAACTACATGTCCGTCGGTCTCAAGCAAGAGAGAGGTTCTCGCATCGACATCAACACTCAACTCAAGGTCAAGCGCCCGAGCCGTGATCATGTACATGCCCTCACGCTGAGGGGTGACCGACTCATTAGGCTGCGACGATGGACCATGAGGAGAGAAACAACCGTAGAGGTGCTCTTCCTCAACCACAAACGACATGGAGTCAAGCGCGACCGGAGCCTACGCTTTGGCAAGCTCCAAACCATCAAAAGGACATGTCTCAGCCGGCTCCAAAGAAACACCAACACGCGCCAACAACAACTTAAGAGCAGCCACCTCTTCATGAAGAGGGCGAGACGTCTCCTCGACACGAAGATGTCAACAAGCTGAAGGGCTTGATACGTCTCAAAGCGTATCTATAATTTCTTATGTTCCATGCTACTTTTATTACAATACTTCAATGTTTTATACATGCTACAGCATATTATGCATTTTACAGCACTAACCTATTAACAAGATGCCGAAGTGCCGATTCTTTGTTTTCTGCTGTTTTGGTTCAGAAATCCTAGTAAGAAAATATTCTGAATTGGACGAAATCAACGCCCGGGAGCTGGCCACCTGGCTTCAGAAGACCGAAGTGCAAGTGGGGCCACAGGCGCCGACACAGCCTGGAGCGCGCGGCCCAAGCTACCCAGCGCGCGACTTGGTGTGTCAGGGCCTCGTGCCGCCACCGACCTACCTTCCGCCTACAAATAGCCTTCGTCAGGAAACCCCTGTACCGAGAGCCACGATCGGGAAAACCTTCCAGAGACGCCCGCCGCCGCCCGAATCCCATCTCGGGGGATGCAGGGAGATCGCCTCGACACCTGCTGGGAGGGGAGGCTCATCACCAGGAGGCTCTACATCATCATGCCCGCCCACGGACTGATGCGTGAAGTAGTTCATCCTTGGACTATGGGTCCATAGCAGTAGCTAGATGGTTGTCTTCTCCACGTTTTTTGCTATCATTGTTATAGATCTTGTAGGCTGCCTAACACTTGATCAAGATCATCTATTGTAATGCCATGTTGTGTTTAGTAGGATCCATTAGGAAATATAGAATATTATGTGAAGTTGATTATCAATCTATCATATATGTTGTTTATGTTCTTGCGTGATCTCCGTGCTAGTAGAGCTCTGGCCAAGTTGATACTTGTAACTCCAAGGGAGGTATTTATGCTCGATAGATGGGTTAATGCCTCCATTGAATGCAGGGCGATGACAGAAGATTCTAAGGTTGTGGATGTGCTGTTGCTGCTAGGGAAAACCGTGATGCTTTGTCTAAGGATATTTGTGGTGATTACATTCGCACCATCCTTAATGCAATTATCTATTTGTTTACAACTTATCACAGGAAGAGTTGGGATGATAACTTTGAAGGTGGATTATTCAGAGCATAGATGCATCTTTGAATGGCAGTCACATGTACTTTGTCGTAATACTGCGATTAAATCACATAGTAATCATCGTTGATATGTATTGAATCTTTATTTGTCAATTGCCGCTGTGTTGTTCACCCAGCATGTGGTTATCTTGTGGAGGAACACCTCTAGTGAAGCGTAAGGACCCGGTCCATTCTTTTACATCTAAATACATTCCACTGCAATCTCTGTTTCTTTGTTCTTTGCAAACAACACCATCTTCCACAATACGTTTAATCCTTTTGTTTCAGCAAGCCGGTTGAGATTGACAACCTCACTGTGCGTTGGGGCAAAGTACTTTGGTTAATATTGTCACGAGATTCTGATTAGCGCGGTTTTCAGTGCGCTTTGCTACGTTCCTCCACCAACAACAACCGCGTCTTCTTGGATCCTCTTGGTTGATAACCTTGGTTTCATGCTGAAACTTGCTTCTATCGCATCATACCTTCCACTTGGGGTTCCCAAGCGGACGTGTGCATCTATGCGTATCAAACTAATTCTGGCCTTAGTTGCGAAGTGAATCAAGACTTCTGTTTGCAGAAGTCTCCACTTCAATCTCTTTACTTTGTTTTTGTCTTGCTTTACTTTTATTTTATTTACTGTCTTGTTTGCTTCATATTAAAACACAAAAAATTTAGTTGCTTTACTTTCTATCTTGTTTACTAGCTCTATATCAAAAACACAAAAAATTAGTTACTTGTCTTTACTTTTATTTGCCTAGTTTACTTTACTACTGTTATAATGGGTACTCCTGAAAATACTAGGTTGTGTTTTCACTATAACAAATAATAATGATTTTATATATTACTCCTAATTGCTCACCTGCTACTACGACAGATTCTATGAAATTAAACAGCTGCTGAATCTTATTATGAAGGCAATTTTACAATTGTTGAATGTGATGATCTTCTTGCCCATCTTAATAATTTTGTTGAACATTGTGAAATGCAAAGTATAAGGATATACATGGTGATATTATAAAATTGAAATTGTTTCCTTTCTCATTAAGGATGATGCTAAGACTGGTTACTATCTTTGCCTAAGAATAGTATTGATTCATGGACTAAGTGTTAAGATGCTTTATTAGTAAGTATTATCCTCCTGCTAAGATTATATCTTTGAAGTAGCATAATGAATTTTAAACAATTTGATAATGAAAACATGTTGCTCAAGCATGGAGAGAATGAAATCTTTGGTAATGCTCAAGCATGTTGACTACTTGGATGATCATCAAACCTTTTATGCCAGGATTGAATTTTCCTCAAGGAACTTATTGGATTCAGATGTTGGAGGTACTTTTATATCCATCACCTTGCCATGACTAAATTACTTGATGATATGATGATCTGGTACTCTAGATAACTGCTTGAAAAGAACTCCTCAGGTAGAAGGTAAGTCTTGTTGAAGAAACCTCTTCTTTGGATGATAAGATTGATGCTATTATGTCTATGCTTGCAAATGGTAGATCTCATATTGATCTAATAATGTTCCTTTAGCTTCATTAGTTGCTCAGAAAATGTTGATGTGAATTTCATTATGAACTTCATTAAAAATAATAATGCTTATAGGAATAATTCTGGTAATAACTATAGGCCATATCCTTCTAATAATATTAATGGTTATGGTAATTCTTATGGTAATTCTTACAACAATAGTAGGAGTGTACCCTCTGGTCTTGAAGTCATGCTTAAAGAATTTATTAGTACATAAACTGCTTTCAATAAAACTGTTAAAGAAAAGCTTAGTAAAATTGATATTCTTGCTTCTAAGGTTGATAGTCTTGCTCTTGATGTTGAGTCTTTTAAAATTGAAAGTTGTACTGAAAGTTGAAGATGCTAGGTTTGCTAAAACAAATGCCATCAAGTTCAAAAAATGATAATGATGAATTGTTGAGAGGTGCATGCTAGGTGGGATAGAAGAAAAAGAAAAACTTGCAATAAAGAAAATAATGTAGCTGAAGTATGGACTATTACCACTAGTAATGTTGATTCTTCACATGTTGATGCACACTCCTACTATCAATGGTAAAATAATTGGTGTTGGCAATGTTTCTCTAGTGGCGTGCAAAATTGCACAGCTGCTTTGAAGCTTGTTGTTTGCTGATAAAAGCTTGCTGAAAATTTTCAAAATATTGGTGACAATAAATTCCATTGCTGTAGAACAAAATGGTTTAGATTTTTCGATGATTGTCATATTACTGAAGTTATAAAGTTCTTACAAAAACTTGCTAGAAGTCCCAATGCTAGTGCTATAAATTGAGCCTTTACAAAACATATTACAAATGCTCTCATTAAAGCTAGGGAAGAAATTAAGACTTGAAGCTTCTATCCCTAGGAAGTTAGAAGATGGTTGGGAGCCCATCGTTAAAATGAAATTCAATGACTTTGAATGTAATGCTTTATGTGATCTTGGTGCAAGTATTTACGTTATGCCTAAAAGATTTATGATATGCTTGACTTGCCACCGTTGAAGAATTGTTATT